>SKCR01046972.1:0-55197 GCA_019454045.1 Zanthoxylum bungeanum | reverse complement strand
ACTGCTCGAGGTATGACCGACCGAAGAGACTGACTTGGTGGGACATAACCCGACCCCGAGCTAAGAGAAACACTTGGCTCTGGGGGAATGTTACGTCCCCAAACTAAAAAGCTGACTCAGAGGGACATAACCCGACCCCGAGCTGAGAGAAACACTTGGCTCTGGGGGAATATTACGTCCCAAGACCGAAGAGACTGACTCGGTGGGACGTAACCCGACCTCGAGCTAAGAGAAACCATAATGGTCTCGGCGGAATGAATCCAGCCCCTAGCCGAATAACCGAGAAGAGGCCTCGGCGAAATGAATCCAGCCCCGAGCTGAATAACAAGAAGAGGCCTCGGCGGAACGAATCCAGCCCGAGCCGATAACACAAGTAGCGGCCTTGGCGGAACGAGTCCAGCCCCGAGCCGATTAGTCATTGGGACTTATTTAGAAGGGAAATGAATCAACCTTTGAAGCCCTATCGAATCTGGCACGGGCGTCCCCTTGCCAGACCAGCGAAAAAAAAAACAAAACTTTGGAAAATAAAATCAAAAAGTGGGGGTGACCTAGCACTTATCCCAAAGCAAAACATTTCGCAAGTGTAAACAACAGCACGGATCCCTCAAAACAGCGTCCTGTCCGAGGTCTCCAAAACACAATTCCGAATCTTTTAATTCAGAGTCCTGGCGAACCAGGATTCGGATCAAAGAGCGTTTGAATGGTAAGGGCACATTCCTCTATACGTCAGGTCACCATGGGGCCTGTGTATTGCTCGAGGGTAACTCCTTACAACGCTGGAGCAGGCATACGCTACGAGGGTACAATCCCTCCCCGTACTATGCTTCTCACAGCCCTGAATGACCAAATAGGTAGGGATCAAAGAGTGTTTGAAACATTAAGGGCACTTTCCTCCTTATGTTTGGTAACACTGGAGCAAACAAACGCCACGAGGGTATAATCCATCCCCGTGCTATGTTTCTCACGGATCCATTGGTCAGAAAAAACATACGGGAACACATTACCCGCAGTTGTATTTCCCAAACCGGCCAGGCGGCCATCGTACGGGGGCACTCCCTCCCCGCGATTACCATCCCGAGATATCCCTCTTAAATGCAAGCCATAGGGTAGTTACGCCCCGGCTTCGGGAGTTCGACACTACCACGAAGGGTTCACGTGCTCCCTTATGCATTTCATCCCTTGACGCGGTCCTAATCCTAAAAAATGAAATGAGTCAGGTCGGAGCACTTCTGCCCGAGGTTTTTATGATAGCACCTATGATTGGTGTGTCACGGGTTTGGTGCATTTTCTGATCCCATATCATCCCTTCGCATCGAGTATATCCCATAATATTGAATACGACTTTCAAATCTAATTAAAAAGCGAGTGGAAATTTTTTTAATTGAAAAGAGAAAGTTTTATTCATATTCGGGGACCTACTGCCCTTCCTACAACTCTCTGCGGGACATTTCAAGAGAGGCTTTATATTGAGCTCCTAACCCTTGTCGGGTTGTTAAAAACGAAATAAAGAAAAATCTACTAGAAGTACTTTCTCAACATCTCGGTGTTTCAAGGCTTCCTTAACCGTGTGTCGTCTAGCTGTTCCAAAATATAGGCACCCGGCCTTACCACCTCCACAATTTTATAGGGCCCTTCCCACTTGGCACCTAACGAACCTTCCCCCGGCCTTCGAGTGTTCAAGGTGACCCTTCTCAATACCAAATCACCTTGAAGAAAGACACGGGTCCGAACTTTTTTGTTGTAGAAACGGGCCATTCTTTGCTGGTAGATTGCTGCCTTCATAGTCGACTTCTCTCTCTTTTCTTCGATCAGGTCGAGATGACCTCTGATGAGTTCTTCATTCTGTCCGTCCTTAAAATGCCGGACCCTGTGGGTAGTTATTCCGATCTCTGCTGGAATAACGCTTCGCATCCGTATGATAAGGAAAACGTGGTTTCCCCTGTGGAATCCTTACAGGTCGTCCGGTGCGCCCACAACACTTCCAGTAACTCCTCGACCCATAAGCTCTTACAGGCTCCGAGCCGAGCTTTAAGATTTGCCTTAATGGTTTTGTTTGTCGCCTCAACCTGCCCGTTAGACTTGGGATGGGCAGGTGAGGTGAATCTTAAGGCGATTTGGAGGTCTTCACAGAGCTTCCTGAAACCTTTACTATCGAACTGATTTCTGTTATCGGTGATGACGGTCCGAGGAATTCCGAACCTGCAGATAATATTCTTCTTCAAAAACTCTGTAGCTTTCTTCTCTGTGATAGCGGATAGGGGCTCGGCTTCCACCCATTTGGTGAAATAATCTATGGCAACAATGGCGTATTTCGCCTGCCCTCGCCCCCTCGGCATCGGCCCGATGATATCCAGCCCCACTGGGCAAATGGCCAAGGACTGGACAGGGTAGTCAACTGCTCTACCGGCTGGTGGTGAACATTGGCATTCTTCTGGCCTCCTTCACATTTCCGGGCCACCCTTATACCGTTCTGATGCATGGTTGGCCAGTAGAACCCTTGCCTTAAAGCTTTAAAGGCAATTGATTGTCCTCCGGTGTGACTCCCATAGATTCCCGCATGAATTTCCCTGAGCACATAGTCAATCTCCTCTTCTGCTAAACATCTCAGGAGGGGTACCGTATAGCCCCTTCGGTATAGCACCCCTTCGATCAGGGAAAACTTGGTGCTTTTAAATTTCAGCTTCCTGACTTCCTTCTTGTCTTTGGGTGTCTCCACAGTCTCCAAATATCTCCTGATTGGTTGCATCCATGAAGATTCGCTTTCCATATCCAGCACCGGTACCCCGAGCTCTCCCACGCTTTTTTTCTCTGAGGCGGATTAGAGGGACTATTTTAGGATTTTCCGACCTCATCGAAGATGCGAGTCATGCTAAAGAGTCTTCCTCACAGTTGTTTTCCCGGCCGACTTGCACAAAATGTACATTCCCCATTTTTCCCTCCAACCTTTTTACCTCAGCCAAATAGGCTATCATACTCGATTCCCTGGCTTGGAACTCTCCCTTCAGCTACTGAACGGCCAGTTGGGAGTCGCTTCTTACAAATACGTCGTGGATGCCCATCACTGTGCATAACCTTAAACCGGCTAAAATTACATCATACTCTGCCTCATTGTTTGTGGCCTCGAAGGCGAATCTCAAGGCGAACAATACTTCTTCACCTTTATCATTTTTAGTACGATTCCGGCCCCATTACCTTATGAGCTGACATATCCGTCTACTGACATATCCCATTTGTCCTCCCCAATGATTAAAATCTGGGGTTCTTTGAATTCAGCAACAAAGTCCGCCAGAGCCTGCCCTTTTACCGTGCCCTTGGGAGGTAAGAAATATCGTGTTCACTCAACTCTACCGACCATTTCATTAACCTGTACGAGACCTCCGATTTCTGCAGAATCTGTATCAAAGGATAATTGGTATAAACCCCAATAGGATGGGCCTGGAAGTAAGGTCGTAACTTTCGGGCCGCAGTGATTAATGACAAGGCGACCAGCTCATGTGTTAGATATCTGGTCTCAGCATCTAGCAAAGCTTTACTAACATAATACACGGGTCTTTGAACTTTATCGGCCTCTTGCACTAATACTGAACTTACTGCATGCTCCGAAACAGCTAAATATAAGTATAAGGTCTCACATGGGGATGGCTTTGCTAGAAGTGGGGGCTGCGTCAGGTATTGTTTTAACTACAGGAAGGCCTACTCGCATTCTGGCGTCCAGGTAACTTCATTTTTTACCCTCTTGACGACTTTGAAGAAAGGGTGGCACTTGTCGGTTGCTCGGGAAATAAATCGATTTAATGCGGCCACCCTGCCGGTCAGGCTTTGCACTTCTTTTATCGTCCTGGGAGACTTTAAGTCCAGAACGGCTTGTATTTTCTGCGGATTTGCTTCTATGCCTCGGGAGCTTATCATATAGCCCAAAAAATTTCCCGAGGCCACTCCGAAAGCACACTTCTCCGGGTTGAGCTTTAAGTTATGCTTCCTTAGCGATTCAAAGGTTTTATTCAGTTCGTCCCTGTGAAAACCTGGCTCCTTAGACATTGTTATCATATCATCAACATATACCATCATTGACGTGCCGATGAGTGGCCTAAAAATCTTGTTCACCAGCCTCTGAAAGGTTGCCTCGACATTTTTCAATCCGAAGGGCATTACTTTATAACAATAAAGCCCCTGATCGGTAACAAAAGTTGTCTTTTCCTCGTCCTCATGATGCATCTTGACCTGGTTATATCCCGAAAATGCATCCATAAAGCTTAACAGTCCCTGGCAGGCCGTCGAATCCACCAACTGATCTACCTTTGGTAGTGGGAAGCTGTCTTTCGGGCATGCTTTGTTGAGGTCGGTGAAATCCACGCACATCCTCCACTTTCCATTGGGTTTCTTCACTAATACCGCATTCGATACCCACTCCAGGTATTTCACTTCTCTGATAAAACCAGCTTTCAATAGTTTTTCTACCTCGGCAGCCATTGCCCTGCACTGCTCCTGATTAAAGGTTCTTCTTTTTTGCTTGACCGGTTTTTGGGATGGGTTTACTGCCAAACGGTGACTGATAAACTTCGTATCTATCCAGGCATATCGTCGTGCCCCCATGCAAAAATATCCGGGTACTCCTTTAGACACTTCAGCAGGTCCTGTTTCAGGGCCTCGTCTAAGTCTTCCCCTACTTTTACATTCTTCCCAGGTCCGAAAAGTTATATCATCTCTAATTCTTCGACTGCCCCTAGCCGGGCAACTTTCTTTGGTCGAGGACCCGGATCCTTACTTGCCACTTCCCCGTCTTCATTCCCTTGCCTTTTCCGGGTAACCTCTTCAATGCAGAGGGTTTCCCGTGAGAGGGTGGCAAAACAGCTCCGAGCCACCTTCTGACTCCCGCACACGATTCCAATCCCATCCCGGGTGGGGAATTTTAACTTCAAGTAATAGCAAGACATTGCAGCCTTTGTCTTCATCATGAAATGCCGACCAACAATGACCTGGTAATTGCTCATACAATCCACCACCGTGAAATTCATCAAAATAGTCCGAGTCCGGGGACTGGTTTCGATTGTCATTGCTAATTGCATCCTTCCAAATGGAACGACCGTCGAGCCCTCGAAACCGTATAGGGGAGTCCCATCATCGGTTAGAGTCACATACTCCACCCTAAGGCTGTCCAAAGCCTCCTTGGAGATTATATCCACTGCACTCCCGGGATCCACTAGGATTCTGTCTACCTCAGAATCACCGATTATCGCCTTGATTATTAATGCATCATCGTGAGGGAAACTCACCCCTCGAGCATCCTCATCCGTGAACATTACTGGCACTGACCGACCACATTGTATTCTTGAAGCCCGTTCTGTTTCTAACACTTCTGACCCCCGATTCCGGCTATAGTTTTTTCTTGACCGGTTAGAGTCCCCGGTCAGTGTCTTTCCCCCTGCAATGGTATTCACCTGTCGGTAATGTGACCTCAGCCTGGCCTCCATAACTTCATGGTCAATATAGTTATTCAAATACCCATTTCGCGCCAAGTCTTCCATTTGCTCCGCAAGTCTTTACATCCGTTTGTCGTATGTCCTCTCAAATTATGATACCTGCAATAGGATTTTTTATTCCTCCTGTCGGTGGGAATCTTCTGAAGTCAGGCTCTATCAAGAGGCCCTTTCCCTGGATTTCCATGACGATTTGCCCCAACGGTTTGTTCAAAGGAATGTATGCCTCTTCCCCGGCCACCTGGTTCACCTGGGCCGAGATTCCCTTTTCCTGGTCATTCTGAGGTATCGACTTGAATTCCCTTCGCCTTGGGGGTGGTTTTTTGAACTCCCTATCTGGCCTGCGGGGAGCTTCTACCCTCGTCGTCCTCTCTCTAATAGATGTCCCCCTCCGGGTGATTCTCTCCTCATCTTCCAACAAAACAAACTTCCGGGCTATTTCCAGAGAGGTGGCATAATCCGGTGTACCCTGGATCCTCAGGTGAGTCCACAGCTTTCTGATCTTTAAGGCCCCCTTCAAACTTTACAAGGCTTCGAGTGACTCATATCCCCCGACCTCGAGCACCATGTTATGGTACCGTTCAATGAAATCCTTCAAGGGTTCATCGTCCCTCTGCTTCATGACCCTCAATTCCCTAATTGTCTTCTTTGGGACGCATGCCCCTTTGAAGTGCCGAACAAATGACTTCCTGAGTTGCGCGAAGCTACCGATGCTCCCTGGGACTAGACTTCTGAACCACAGAATGGCAGACCCACCCAAGGTTAGGGGGAATACTTTGCAAACGGCATCCCATACCATTCATTGGACCTCCATCAATTGGAAAAAACCCTAAATATGGGATTTTGGATCAGCATGGCCTTTGTAGGGCGTCATGGACGGCATGTTGAATCGTCTTGGGAACTTTACCAACCTTATTTCTTCTGTGAAGGGAGATTCAACCTCACCCTCCCGAGCATCTCCCGTATCAGTTTTGAGGTTCACTCCCCACTTGGCCATTTCTTTTCTTAACAAAGATCTTATATTGCCAACTGTGTTACCATGCCGCCTCCCGTGGCCTTCTTCGCGTCTGTCACCCCGGGTGCGGCGTTCCTCCTGACTTGAGATTTCCTGTCCAGTTTCACCATGCTTCCTATCTCCCCTTCTGGTGTTGCTTCCTATATTGACGGCTGATTTTAGTCTCAGGGGCAATAAGGACTCTTCGCTCCCGAGACAATCTTCCTGCAACTGTGAATTTATTTTTGTTATGGGAAACCAAAAGCAAATTTGGCAAAAGACAGATGAACACACCAATCAACAAAGGGATTTAACGTGGTTCGGCGGATCAGATCCAACCTACATCCACGGGCATAAAACGGATGATATTCTATTACTGAAACACGCTGTTACTTGTTTACAGGTCTAATAAATTATTCTCCTCCTTTTTGAAGTATGCTCTCCCCTCCCATTTATACTAGCAAAGAGGCGGTTTCCCTCTCCCACAAGACTTCTTGGCCGAAACTACCTTCGCCTTCATCTAAATTCTATAAGAACACTGACTTATCATCTTATCCCATAAAAATAGGATGATTTATCATCTTATCCCGTAAAAATAGGATGACTTATCACCTGGAACATATCTTGCCATCTGCTCGGTCTTCAAGAGGTCAGTCACAATGGTCCTCTGAACTGAGAATGTTGCCACCGATCTGATAATGACCGGTCATCCGAGCTTAAGTGGTCGGTCACCGATCATAAAGTGATCGGTCCCTTACCGTTGGCGCATGCAACATCGAATGGTCGAGTCGGCATTAATGGTCTCGATCAAGAAGGGAGTTACCCTTTTACCCCCGCCGTGCTGCTTAAATAACATAGTGCTTGAAAATACCATAAACACATATCTTTCTCAAAGGACACATATCAAGAGACATGTTTTCTAATAACATACTCTATAAATATACCTGTATTTAGAGAATTACAATTATAATGGATAATGGAAGAGAATATCTCAGTTCTAGAATATCTCAGTTCAGAGTTGAAACAATATTTAAAAACACACGGAATTATTTATCAAACTACTTGTTCAAATACACTCCAGCAGAATGGGATAACTGAAGGAAAAAATCATTTTTTTTTTTGTGTGATAGAAGCTCATACGCCATTATCCTCCCATTGGGGCGAAGCAACATATTTGATTAATTGAGTACCATCAAGCACTATTAATTTCCAGACACCATCTCATGCTCTTGCTGAAGCGGATGTTGCCTCAAACTTACCTCCTCATGTTTTTGGTTGTGTATAATAAGCATAAGCATCAGCACAACAACTTGACACCTTGAGCCTTGCGATGTGTTTTTCTAGGGTATGTTGTCATCATTTTAGATGTTTTTTTTCATGAAAACTCAATAAACTTCAGACTGTAGACTATGATGTTAACATTTCTAGAGAAAGAGAACCCCATGAATGTGATGTGGGTAACTTGAATACAATTGATACAAGCTTTGATACTACTAGCCATGATAATCACTATCAATCAACATGTTCATAAATTGAATTAATTAAGTGGTAATTCTTTGGACTAAATGTGTATGCGATGATGCACACCCCTCGCCCCAGTCGCTTGCTAAGGATGCTCCTAATTTAATGTATGAACCATTTAAAAAAAAAAAAAAAAAAAAAAAAAAAAAAAAAAAAAAACAAGTACCACAACGTCACACTATTATATCTATTCCTAATAATGTGCAGGAAACCTTAACTGACCCAAGGTGGAGAGCTGCTATGTATGAGGAAAATAAATCCTTGCAAAAGAAAAAACAACTTGGGAAATTATTGAGTTGGATGCTGATGGATTTTTATTATACAAATTATATGGTACAATTGAACGCTTAAAAACGAGACTTGTTGCAAAAGGTTACACCAAAACCTACAGGATTTGATTATACACATACTTTTGCACCTCTAGCTAAAATCAATACAGTTCGAGTCTTGTTGTCTTTAGCTACAAACTTGGATTGGCCATTACAATTGTTTGATGTGAAGAATGCCTTTGTGCATGGCTAGTTGTCCTAAGAAGTGTATGTAGATCTCCCACCAGGATGTATGATGCCAAAAATACTTAATCAGAAGGTGTGTCGATTAAAGAAATCATTGTATGGGTTGAAACAATCTCCAAGATCATGATTTGGAAGGTTCACAAAGTATATGATAACATTTGGCTACCATCAGAGCAATTTAGACTACATTTTATTCCCGAAGAAACATCAAGATAAAATCAATGCAATTATTGTACATATATAGATGATATGGTGGTCACGGGAAATGATTTTAAAGAAATGAAGACACTACAAAGTTACTTATTCAATGAATTTGAAATAAAAAATCTTGGTTCCTTAAAATTTTTCCATGGAATCGAAGTGTCCCGATCTGATAGAGGGACATTTCTTTCTCAAAGGAAATATGCCTTAGATTTGTTATAAGAAACTGGTATGTCAGCATGGCAACCAATTAATACACCATTTGAAATTATGTATTGAGCATGATCAGATACTGACCGGCGTAAACACACACGTATAACGCAAGCGCACGTATCGTTCAAGTAGTATAAAAATATCGATCCCACGAGGACTTAATTCCTACTGTTGTTATTAATTGTTGAATCTATTTATTTACAAGTATCTATTTATAGGGAGAAGAGAATTGATTGCTTTTGGTTGGTTGAATGTGGTTTTGCAAAATAAAATAAAAACAGACTCAAAAGAAAATACTAAGGAAAATAAAAGAAAAGACTCAAAGATCTAGGGTCGTGACTCCACAAAATATTATTATAAAGATGATTTGATTATCTTATTTATGTGTAATAAATCAATTTGCTAACCTGGAACACGATGATATGCAAAAGCCTCTTCCGATGGTCAAACGCATATACCCAGTATAACCCAATTGAACCATATTCCTATGTCAACCAAATTACCTGGATTCATTAAGACCAAGTTCCAATTATGACTACCCCCGCCCGACAGGTATATTCCTATCCTGTAAGGAAATCTATTAAAGAGTTATATATCCTCAAGGAAAATCGTGAGCTATTGAATCTAAGGCTGAAACCTAAAATCCCTATGTCTAGTTCATTTTAAGTTTACCACATCAATCTTATTGGTGATCAGACAACAAGAAGCATTAAGCTTAAGACTCAATAAACAAACTAAAGAATTACCCATAAAAAGAAAATCAATTATTAAGTGTGTGAATATTGTGTTTCATCATTTCCCTAGAATAAAATAAAATGCTGGGGTTAGAATATCCACTTTTAGAAATCTCAAAATCATTATAATATGGAAATTGCCAGTATTATCTAATTAAGTTGAACCAGCCATAAAGGCGGTGTTATTATTTATCCATAAACCAGCCATATAGGCGGTAATTATCTGTCACCTAAAGACCAGCCATATAGGCGGTGTCACATTATGTTACATAATTAAAACCAGCCATTAAGGTGGAATTAACTTTTAAATTCATATTATTAAAATTACAATTTCCATATTATAATTAAAGTGAGATTAATCTACCTTTACTATTTATAATTTAGAAATCTCCCTTATTATAATATATAACTATGTGTGATATTTACCAACCACCCATATAGGCGGTATCCTGATTAAATCAAACTAATAATTAAATACCAACCGACCAACCAGGCGGTATCCTCATTAAGTCAGATTTTAAATAATTTATATATTATAACTAAGGGAGATTAATCTAAATTATAAAAGTAAAAAGCTTCACCTTACCCCAGCAGAAATTTAACTATAAAACATAAAAGAAAAGAGAAGAAGAAGAAGAACTATTATTACTACTGAAAATTAAAATACATAAATTAGATATTATTTATTTTTACAAAAACTAGATGCAATTGTTTAAAAACAGGGAAAAACTCCCAAGGAAAGCACACCAAATGAAGTGAAGAAGAGCTGAATTTATAGGCAAAATTTGGTGCCGGCGTCGCGACGCCAAAGGTCCTGGCGTCGCGATGCCAAGACGCGTCTTCGGTCAACACGGGTTGACCAAGCGTGTTCTGTCGGCAGAATCAAGAGGTGACACGTGTCACGCGGTGAAGGTGGTGCAATAAGAAGTCAACACGTGGCACACGGTGATTAGCTGAGCTTTCGGTCCAATGAACATCTGACACGTGGCACGCGCTTGCTTTGGTCCAATGAGATTTCGACATGTGGCAGCCGGTGCATTTTAGCAGATCTTCTGTGATGATGACACGTGGCACGGCACACGTTAGCAAGGTCGGCGCACGTTAGCAAGTCCAATTTTTCAGATTCTGACATATGTCCCTCGATGCACGTTAGCATGGCCGGCTCACTTTAGGCGTCGTGACGCGGACAAATTACCGAATTGACCTTTTGTCATTTTTTCTCTATTTTGGCCCCAAATTACTTCCAATGCTTTCCCAACTTTATTTATCTGCAAAATAACACAAAACACATCAAAACGTTCACAAAACCCGAGAAACTATACAAAATATTAGGTTAGATGAGTGGGAAATAGTGATATAATTACCACTCATCAGATACCTGTTGATAAAAAGAGATACAATAGACTTGTAGGAAGATTGATGTACTCAGCACACACAAGATCGAACCATGCCTATGCATTGAGTATTATTAGTCAATTCATGCATTATCATGGAGAACAACATATGAATGCAGTTATACGTATTTTGAGGTATCTAAAATTTAGATGATAAGCGGTGAATATGTTAATATTTACCGTCTCTCTAACTGGCATTTTGTGAGTTAGCTCGGGATTTATGAGTATTTTGATGTGTTCCATATTATTTTATAGGTTTAGAGCATAAGATGGCTAAAATGAGCTTAACGAGCGAAGAAACGATAATAATGGAGCAAAATTATGCATATGTTAAAGACCTAAGCAGTACATCCCGACGCTAGACAGCGTGTCGCAGTAGAAAAACCAAGCAGAATGTAATTTTTTGTTTGTATCATGACGTGCCCTTTGAGCAGCACGACACGTAAACAACAGGCACGCGCGTCGCGACACTGGGCTATGCGCTTCGCGAAGCACACACATTTTCCAGGTTTTTAAAGAATTGTACAAAAGAAGGAACCACAACTCCCCTATAAAAGAATAGCCCGTTCCAAGCCCTAAATATCATATTTTGGAGGCCATCAAAGAGATTTCTGAGAGAGAATGGAACACATCAAGTGAGAAAAATATCAAGATTCAATATCAAGGAAGAAGAAGACTATCGACTTCAATAGAGTTTATTCTTTCCTTATCTTTTATGATATTTTGTTTAAATTTGATTATTAATTTAGTAATCTCTGTTATGTGTTATAACTAAACCCTTAATCTATGATTGTGATGAAACTCAGAACTTTGATTTTATATAATTGAATCTTCTTATATTTTGTGTGACTTATTGGCTTATTTATTAAATCCTTATGCTTAATGCTTCTTGATATTTGATCACCAATGAGATTGAATTGGAAAACTTATTTGAACTTGAAAAAGGAATTTTAGGTTGGCCTTAGGTTCAATAACTCATGATCTCTTCGAAGGGATTTCCCTACAGGATAGAAATATACTTATATGGCGTGTGTAATCATATTTGAAACTCGTTCTTAACGAATTGGGCTAAGTAATTGACATAAAAATATAGTTAATTGGTTTAGTCTAAATATTTGACATGACCATCGAAAGAGGTTTGGGAATGAATTAGTGGTTCCGATTAATAAGGTGATTTAACACACAAGTATAAGAAGTTCAATTTATCTTTCACATAAGTGTTGAATGGATTCACAACCCTAGATGTCTCTCTCTCATTAGTTGCCTTCAAAGCTTCCATAATCGTATTTGATTTCCTTAGCATTAGTTCTAAATCCAACAGAACCTTACAATTAATTTACTTAGATACTTATAGGTAGAGAGTCTTCACGATTAATAGAATAGGTAATAAGTCCTCGTGGGATCGATAACTTTTATACTACTTGAGCGATATGTGTGCTTGCGAAACGTAGGAAAATCGTGATCAAGTTTTTAGCTCTGTTGCCGGGGACTTATTTCATCTTTCATTATTAATTTTGAGACTAGGTATTTTACTTGTCATCTAAGTGTTTTTCTTTTTGTTTAAATTTTGTTTCAGGTTTTTGGGAAGCTACATGAGAAGAAGTCGAAGCTGTGAACTGTTTCCACTTGACCCAAAAATCAAGAGAACCCTCCAAAAATTGAGAAATGACATGCGTGAAGACCAATAAGCACATCTCAACATGAATGATCAGAAACCTGAACCCTTGGAAGAACCAATTCTCATTCGAGATTGAATGATTCCAGTGGTTGACGACTTTATATCCTGCATTATTCTGCCACCCGTGCCTACAAACACATGTGACATCCAAACATGTATTCATATGATATATCAGTCGGTCCAGTTTGAGGGAGGTGCAATTGAAGACCCCAATGCATACATCAGTAACTTCCTAGAAGTTTACGGAACATTCAATTACAACCGAGGGGCAGAGAAATCCATGCGTCTGCATGTCTTTCCATCCTCTTTGAGAGATGGGGCTGGCTCTATTTACTACCAGCAGGATCCATACCAACTTGGGCATGTAGAGTTTCAATCAAGTCCCAAGGATCACAAACATGCATAAAAACGAGTTGAATACACAAAGGAGTAAGGCGGAATACATACTCACATAGATGGGTTTGATGCTAGGAAGAACAAGTTGCGTTTTTGCCTCCCTCCAAGCTCGGTTTTGGACTCCATTGAGCTGCTGTGATGCTCGGTTGGGGCTGTTTTGATGCCTTCTAAATTCGGCCATTGATGACTCCATGGAAGCTCAAAGCTTCAAGCTCCAAAAATAAATCCAAGCTCACAAATTCGTTTCCCTATCACCATAATATAACCCAAGGTGTGTGCTAGCACTACTCTTCTTCCTTTGCTTCTCACAAATTCGGTGAAACCAGAAAATTTTTAAGCAAAATCGGCTTGAAGCCGTGAAGGAGAGAGAGAGAAGAAAAGAGAGGCAAAAGAGGAAGACCGTATGTCTTGCATGTGAGAGAGAGAAAAGCTTTTACTTTTGTTTTATATATTTACCAAGTAAATAATAAATAAAACATATATTACTTTTTAATACAAAAGTCAAAAAGCAAGAAATAAATAATGTTATATTTCATTTCAAGCTTTTCAAAGCTTTTCATCAACTCAAATCAACTATTCACATCAAATCCATCCACTTTAATAAAGTGACAACATGTCATGTCACATCACTCAAAGTGACAAGTGACTTGACGATTGATGCGACTAGCGATTTGACGCTTGATGTGACTTGCGTGCCGCGCTCGAATTCGAAATGAGAATGCGCTCGCAATCACTCTCGGGCTCGGGTTCGCTAATTCCAAATTAACGAATTTTCCGTCGCGTCGTAATTAAATGATTACGCCTAGCGAAATCACTATTCACGTCACTAACGAATTAATTCTAAATTAATTCGTTCGCCCGAATTAAAATCTAATTTTAATTCCGCGTCGAAATCCAATTTCGATTAATATATCGAATATATTAATTTTATAGATTAATTCCAAATTAATCGTTCTCTCTCTTTAATTAATATTTTATCCCAGATAAAATATCTCCGCAATTAATCCCAGATTAATTTTCTCTCTCTTCTAATAATCTCAGATTAATTAAAGTGCGAGTTATACATCATCGGTGAATCTTCAGGAAGCGACCCATGAGATCTCCGGATATGTTGGCAGTAAATACGGTCGTCGGAGTATCCGAACACGTAAGTACCTCGTACTACGTTTATACCGATTTACAAGACAAGGTTGGCTTCTAGCAAAGCGCCATGCCTACCCAATTCTCCAGAAATATTCTTACAGGAATATTTAGATCTGTATCAAGCGTAGTATACCGTAGTATTGTGTATATCGGCCCAGTATCGGATAGTCACGTGCTAGGCCTGGGGCTGGATTTGTGTCTGCCCCGTACGAAGCACATGTCGGATGTCTGGTAACTAGTCTCTATAATCGGATATATAGACCTTGTCATAATATCACGATGGCCGCGCAGCACTTAAGAGCACTAATACTGTATCCTGCGTGACATCATCTCCAATATGACTGAAGTGATACTTCCGTTGACATCACATCCAATACACTACGACTCTCTGATAAACCCGTAAGCGGTGTACGCAGAACCGGTTAAAGCCCTGTACCACCAAGACCAAAGTCTATCGATTATCGTAAGTATTAGCGATGTAAGTCTCAGGTTAAGACCATACACACCTACCTTGATTTCGGCCTCCCATAGACACATAGTCATAATACCAATGGGATTCCGAGAGGTCTATCCAGAGCGAAGCTGTTTCCCGTACCATCGGTGAAACACAACCTCCTATCGCACTTGCATAAGTATCCAATACTTAAATATATGAGAACTATGCCGTTGTTCCCTCACAACGCGCACAAGTGCAATACTAGCTATTCCGCATTATCGATGTCCTGTCTCGATAATACTCCGGCTAGGGATATTTAATGATTAATCCTTCATGGACTGATACTGTCTCATATCATCTCAATCCAGGAACTAATCATATGGACCTCTCTTCATTTATACATATATGATGATCTAATCACAAATGATGAGAGTACAATTTCCTTGTCACATAGTTAATTTGTACAACAACACCGTGATCTGTACAAATAGTGACGTTATGGGTCATATTATCCAACATGGCAAACCTTGCAAAATATTTTCCTCAGCCAGGACTGTAAAGTTAAGAAACGATATCACATTTTTTGTGCAGCATGATTTTGAATTCTTCTACAAGGCATGAGAAAGGTACAAGTAGCTGTTTCGAAAGTGTCCTTACCATGAGATTGTAAAGTGGTTGCAGGTCCAAACTTTCTATAATGGGCTTAATAGGATGATAAAGACCATAGTGGTTGCAGCCGCTGGAGGTGCAATAATGGGAAAAAGGGAGAATCAAGCTTAAGATTTAATAGAGGAAATATGCCTCAATGAGTAGCAGAAGTCTACAAGGTCAGGGTCAACAGAATTGTAAGTGCCAAGCTAGATCTAATCTGTAAATTATTGGAGATTCTCAACATGCAGACTATGAATAATGTTAGAGCTACAAGTGCACCATATGGAGAAGGGACGGATGCAGAGTCTTGCATCCCACGTGACGAGTCTGTAAAATATGTTAACAATTTCAACAAAAAAATAACACAATCCCTACTCCAACACTTACAACCCATTATTAGAACAACCTTAATTTTGCATGGAAAAATACTTCTGGGCAAGATCCACATGAAATCAACAAACCTCCATCTGGATTCCAACAGCAGAACATAGGACAAGCGTATGAGAAGAGGCCATGAGTAGAGGACTTGCTTGCCAAGATGCTCAAAAAACAAGAGTCTAGATATGACGCCCTGTTTCATAGTCAAGCAGCGTCCCTGTAGGCACTGGAAAATCAGATGGGACAGCTGGCCAATGCTCAGAGCTACGGACCACATTGCATCATTTTTAGCGACACAAAATCCAATCCTAGGAGTATAGGAAAAGAACAATGCCAATCTATCACTTTGAAGAGAGGTACTGATGAACGGAAAATATATCAATATTTATCACCTCTTTTACTTAATATTTTGTATAGTTTCTCGGGTATTGTGAATATTTTGATGTGTTTTGTGTTATTTTAGAGATAAATAAAATATCAGGACTCACTGGAATCAAATCGGGGCTAAAACGGTTAAAAACGAATGAAAAATGG
This sequence comes from Zanthoxylum bungeanum, assembly GCA_019454045.1. Taxonomy (NCBI): domain Eukaryota; kingdom Viridiplantae; phylum Streptophyta; class Magnoliopsida; order Sapindales; family Rutaceae; genus Zanthoxylum; species Zanthoxylum bungeanum. Next base: position 38,932 of record SKCR01046972.1, on the reverse strand, counting down.
CAAAATGAGAAATTTACAGTTCACGCATCGCGACGCACAGGACATCTGCGTTGTGACACCGAGCCAATAATTCATCTGCCGACACACGTCATCACTTACGTTATAATGACGTCAGCACTGTAGCATGCGTCACAAAGTCAACCCTCAACACGTCACGACGCCGACATAATAATTCGGCTGCCATTTCCTGTAGCGCGCGTCACGACACATAAGGATTGGCGCATTACAACTCGGACCGATTTTGAATCCTATAAATTGAAGCTGATTTCACCTGATTTTTTTCATACTTTCTTCTGGGGAATTTCCTTAGAATACTAAAAAGAGAATATCTTGTTTGTTTAATTTCAGTTTTCTTGTATTTAATTTTTATTTTAAGTAATAAATCTTTCTTGTTTTACTTAAAAGTATGAATATGTAACTTCTTTCTGCTGGGGTGAAGGTGAAACTTTTATTATTATAATTTAGATTAATCTTTCTTATTTTATAATATAAAAATTATCTTAAAATCTGACTTAATTGGATATGGTCTTTACGGTCGGTTGGACTTAATTACATTAATTTTAACCTAATTAAATGGATACCGTCTTTATGGTCGGTTGGAATTAATTAAAATCTAACTTAATCAGGATACCGCCTATATGGTCAGTTGGTAATATAATGCAAATTTATATATTATAATAAGAGAGATTTCTAGATTTGAAATAATAAAAGTGGATCCCCAAACCCCAGCATTTTATTTCATTGTTGTAATTTTTACCTTTTTAGTTTTCAGTTAGTAGCATGATGTTTTATTTATTTATGTCTTTAGTATTCCTAGATATGTGTCGTAACTAAATACGTTATCTAGAGTTGTGATGAAAACCAATATTAATGATTTAATAAGTTGAATTTTCTTATGTCTTGTGTAATGTATTGGTTTATTTATTGAGTCTAGTTTTTAATGCTTATTGTTAATTGGCCATTAATAAGATTGATTAGATAAACATAAAATGAAATTGGAAAAGGGATTTTATGTTTAGCCGTAGACTCAATAGCTCACGATCTCATACTCACCGTAGAGATTTCCTTACAGGATATGAATATACTTGTCGGGCGTAGGTAGCCATAATTGGAACTTAAACTTAATGAATTCAGAGTTTCTTAATTAACATAGGAATATAGTTAATTGGGTTACTTTGGGTGTTTGCATATGACCATCGGAAGAGGCTTTTGCATATTTTCGTGTTCCAGGTTAATAAACTAGTACATTATACAAGTATAAAATAATCGACTCATCTTTAGAAAGATATTGGTAGGATTCACAACCCTGGATATTTTCATATCATTGTTTAAAACTTAAAATATACCTTTATTTTGTTTTATTTACTTGTTTTAGATAAAAATCACCATCCAACCAAAAATCAAATCAATTAGATACATGTAGAAATTTAGCTTCATAAATTAATAGCATAAGTATTAAGTCTTCGTGAGATCGATACATTTTATACTACTTGAGTGATACTTGCGCTTGCGTTACGTGTGTGTGTTTACCACCGATCAAGTTTTTGGCACCGTTGCCGAGGACTTATTTTCTTGCGTTATTAATTTTGGGGTTAGATACTTTACTTGTGTCTAATTTATTTTTACTTATTATTTTTGTTTTCTTATGTTTAAGGTTCTCAGACACTACATGAGAAGAAGCAGAAGCTTTGAAATCCGTCCGCTTGACCTAAAAATTGAAAGAACTATCAGAAAGTTGAGAAGGGAAATGAGAGAAGATCAAGAAGCACTGATCAACATGAACAATCAAGAACCTGAACCTTTGGAAGTTGCACCACCAATTCTCATTTGAGACAGAACAATTCCGGTGGTTGACGACTTCATATCATGCATTGTACTTCCACCCTTATCAGCAAATGCATGTGACATCAAAACATGCATTCAGATGATACAACAATCAGTTCAGTTCGAGGGAAGTGCAATTGAAGATCCCAATACCCACATTAGCAACTTCCTGAAAGTTTGTGGCACATTCAATTACAATCGAGCGGCAGAGGAAGCACTGTGTCTACGTGTGTTCCCATATTATTTGAAAGACAGAGGTAAGGCTTGGCTTTATTCATTACCGGCAGGTTCCATCACAACTTGGAACACTCTTGCCACCAAATTCCTTGCAAAATACTTTCCCTCAGGCATAACAGCAAAATTGAGAAATGACATCACATCTTTTATGCAACATGACTCAGAATCCCTTTGCGAAGCATTGGAAAGATACAAAAATTTGCTCCGAAAATGTCATCACCATGAAATTGCAATGTGGCTTCAAGTCCAAATCTTCTACAATGGAATTTCTGGATTGATGAAAACTACAGTTGATGCTACTGCTGGAGGAGCTTTAATGGCAAAATGAGAAGATCAGACTTGAGACTTAATTGAAGAAATGGCTAACAACAACTCATTGTGGCCAACAGAAATGAGCATGATCCAACAAATAACAGGAATCCACGAAGTAGGAGCCAACTCAGCTGTGAATGCCAAGCTGGATCAGATTTGCAAATGCCTGGAAACTCTTAGCATATAGGTTAATGCTAGATCCATAAGTTCACCATATGGAGGAGCACTAGAGGCAGAATCTTACAACCAACATGATGAGACTGTGAACTATGTCAGCAATTTCAACAGACAGTGTGAAACAATCCATATTCCAATACCTACATCCCAGGTTGGAGGAATCACCAATTTTGCATGGAACAACACTTCAGGGAAAAGGTGTTAGGGATATGCCATATACCCAACTTGTGGATGGGCTATATGTACATGTATTTGTAATATTTTCATTAATTAATAAAATGGCAATATTTATTATACATGTCTTACATAACTTATATGAATCATCAACACTGTAATAAAGCCCTTGGAGTAATAAGACGATGACTTCCACGCCTTATTAGAATCATTACTCTTAAATGTTCATAGTCATAGTTTTGTGAATAATCTAGGCATTCACAAAGCGGAGAGACTAGCATGATGATATGATTCGCCCTTAAGTAGGGTAGTTGATCTCATAAGCTACTAACGGAGATCCATCTGCTTGGTGTATCACATGGATGCATGAGTTGCTTGTGTCAATTGAACTGACCGCCGAAAGTTTTCATATGGAGTGTTTATCCTATGTGTCTGTGAGAACTTTCATGTATCGATTATTGACTAGTCCTTAGACTTGGGGTCTTTACAATTTTATGTGTGGATCAAATAACTTTGACATTCTCCTTCCCTGGTTCAAAAGATCCGGTCATAAGGGTATGATTGGGTCATTTGTTGAAATACATGAAGTTTGTAAAGATACAACATAGAATCTCCATTATCTCGGATAATATTTTCTTATAAGAGTAGTATTCCAGTTCGCGGGTTGATATGTGCGATCAGTGCTTCAGACTGTGGCCACAGCGGAAGAATCATGTGAGATTCTTGGGTTAGCACGATTCATGACACTATAACATCATACCTTTGACCATATGGGTAGACACTTTCCGTACCCTAGGTCAATAGGTGGGGATATAGTGAGGCGAGGGATCGTATCATATGTAAATCGCATACATAATGGGTATATATATATTTCCTTCTTATTTGGGGGCCTTGGCATGTTGCTAGATGTCAACCTTGGTCATTGAAATCGAATGACCATCTGATCGGAGGATAATTTATGTTCGATTAAATTATCACTATTCATTTCATGTCCAACTTGAGGGGAACCCAAAAGGTCACACACAACAAAGTCGAAATCAATGGTTAACAGTACACAGTACAAATATAACAGCATATATGATTGTTGTAGGAATTGTTCATAAATGGTTTAATGTGTTTAATTATTGAACAGATCATTTATGAGATTCCATAGTGGCTTAGGGATTGGTGAATGACGATAGGGGCACTTTGGGAATTGGAAAAAAATTACTATTCACGTGTATAGTAAAAAAAATTTTGTTATTTGTTTTGAATTCCAATTCGGCCCAAACTCTCATTAGGGTTTTATAATCTCATTAAACCACTAAATTAAGATCCAATGGCTAAGATTAAATTAGCTTTTATCTCACATCAGATTCTTAATTAATTTTGTTGTCTTTGGAGCACTATATAAACCCAAAGAATTCTTCACAAATTTTTACACCAAAACCTTTCATATCTTGGGTTTATATAAGTGAGCAACTCTAAAGTTTAAGAGTAAGCGACTGATTTTGAGGATGCTTAAGTCTAATTGACTAGAGGAACCTCGAGTTAAATATTTTTAGGTATTTTCCTAGGCTAGCACCAATGGAAAAATACTCGTGCACTCAAGGCGTAGTCTTGCCGTTGAGTTTTGGCTTTGGTGTGTGCATCTTTGGAGGCCACACACTTGGGTGGCTCTTTGGAACGTGGAAGAGCTTGCTAAGTTTGAGAAAAGCTTGTAGATTGGAAGGAGGACTGGAGGAGTCTTCGGTTCAAGTAAGTCTTTTTCTTTCTTTATTTTAATTAGAGTTCTTATGATAGTTAGCATGTTTAGGTTTATGTTCTTTGTATTTTTTATGAGTTTTATGCTTAGATTATATAGTAACATGCCTAGGCTTGTAGAATAATCAAAACAAATGGGTCTTGGGCAAAGGGAAAGAAGCATAATAATTTTTATTTTCCGCTGCGCACTCGCGACTGCTTCCCAACAAAAGGAACAATCCACCACCCGGATTCCAACAGCGGAATAAAAGCCAGGAGTATGAAAGAAGAACCAGGAATAGCAGAAATGCTTGCCCAGATGAAAAAGCAAGAAGCCAAATATGACGCTTTAGCAACTGTGGTTCAAAATCAAGCAGCATCTTTGAAGGCACTAGAAAATTGAATGAGAAAACTGGCCAATGCTCAGAGTTACAGACCGCAAGGTACGTTTCCTAACAACACAGAACCAAATCCAAGGAACATAGGGAATAAACAATGCCAAGCCATCACTGAAAAGTGGCACTGAAATCAATAAAGATGTCAGAGTCAACGCATCTACTGAGAATGTTCCAAAAGAAAGCAGTGAATATGATCCACAGATGGAGGAAAAAAAGGAAAAAGAAAATGATCGAGAAAATTTACTCAACCTCTATCTTTTCCGCAACGTCTCCAGAAATACAAACTGGACAAGTAATAATTGCTCGATTCCTGAAGATCTTCAAAAAGCTGCATATCAACATTCCATTTTTAGAAGTGTTGGAACAAATGCCCAGCTATATCAAATTCATGTGTAACGACCTAGAATATTAATACAGTTACGCTAAGGATGAGTGCCACATAATATATATCGTGTTTGGAAACATATGCTTTCGAGAGATGACTATCGGTAGATTCTTCGAGAATCGGACATTAGATGTTACGATGTACCACTCCGAATAACTCATGAATTTGGGCCGTAAAGTTTTCATAGGAACTCTAATTTTATGAATTTTATATCATCAGAAAGCTAAGATCAAGATCTACAACTTTTGCGTTGATCATTTTTCCAAATTCAGAGCAGAAGTGAGTCAAAAATACATATCAAAATTCAGATGAATAGTAAAGTTTGGACTTAACTAGAAGAATCTCAAACCTTCACCACTTTTCCAAATTTTTCCCATCTTTCCAAATATCAAATAACCCCTACTATATAAAGAGGACACTATTCACTAATCACAAAATGAAAGAAAGAATAACACGTTGGAGAGAAGAAGACGAGAATGAGAGGAAGAAGAGAAGAAAATGGAAAGAAGAGAAGAAGAAAGAAAGAATAGGAAGAAGCAATAAGGAAGGTTTGCATCCATGAAGCATAAAGGATGAGGAGAACCAAGCATGAAGATGGTAAGGAAAATCTAACCCAAGTTTTGGATATTGATATTTTGATGATTTATTGATTAATGATATTGTTGAGTTGAAGTAATTGATGGTTATAGAGGTTTAGTGATGAGAAAACAATGGTTGTTGGAAATCCCCAATTTATTTGATTTTGGAAATAAGATTAAGTATATATGCTAGGTTGGATATGATTTGGTATTGAGAATAATATTGATTTTATTTTAGAGATTGGTTGAAGTTAATTTCTTGTGTGGAGATATAGTTTAAGTGTCAAGAAGATGGTGTGGAAAGCATAATTATAAGACCAGAATTTGGTCTTGCGTCGTGATGCAGAATGCTCCGCGTCGCGACGCGATCTGGGAATTTTCCTAGGAATACTTCTGGTTGGTTACGCGTCGCGACGCTTAGGGTAAAATTTTTCTGTAGTCTCTGAATGATTCGCGTCGTGACGTGCACTACCTTGCATCGTGACGCGTGTATAAATAGTTTCCCAATCAATTTCAAGCCATCCCAGTTTTCACCCGAGCGCGTTAGAGGCTACCCTATAAGTCTCGTATCAACCCATATGTATAAATTACATCATAATATACGTACTATATGCTTTCGAATGATAGCCCTTATTTGAAAAGGAAAATTTAACTTAATTCCGATCTATATATATTCTTAGTCCATTTTCTAATCAAAATTATCGAAGATAGATCATCGCAAGAACCACAAGTTCTTCAGCGAAGTAATGAAAGGCTAACGGAACTTCAACACAGTGAGTTGACACTCTTCTTTTAAATTGACTTTTATTTTGTTATTTTGTTTCAGACTTATATTTTTACGCTATAGGTCGTTAGATGACTTTCATTACATTTATTTCATGCAAAGTTACGTTTGAGAAAAGAAATGTTTCTCAGAAAATTTTTTATACGGTTTTGAGATTCAAAGCATGATTTTTATATTTTCGAGGCATAGGGGAAAAACTCTCCTCAGTATGTAACTTGCTACAGTTTGGAATTGACGGACAGCATATGTGCACATGTAGAGGACTGGGGGGACGACGATACGTAACGCCCTCATATCCTAGTTCAGGACTAGGGATGACAGATCCCCCTAGATCCTAGTTTCAGAGCCTGGAGGGTAGCATAGATCCTTACCCCCCAGTTCTAGTTCAGTGGCTTGGGGGACGGAGATACGTAACGCCCCAAGACCACTAGTTTCAGAGACAGAAGTGGCGTGCTTTGGGGGACGGTGATATGTAACGCCCCAAAGTCATGGTTTTGCATTTCTGGCTCTAGTTTAGCGTATGGGGAGATGGCGATACGTACGCCCCCATACGTCAATTTTTTCAGATACATACCAGCATTCAGATATCAAATTTTCAGAAAAAGAGTTTTCAGATTCATATTTTCAGGAAACAGTTTTCAGAGATCAGATTTTAGTAACAGTTTTCAGAAAGTAGATTTCAAAAAAGTTAAGTTTTATTAAAAATATTTCAGATAAGAAGTTTTCTCTAATATAGCTCAGAGTTTCAGATAAGAAAAGGATTTCTAGATAATTTAGTTTTCTGAAAGGCCCTTGATTTTTGATTTAAATGTCTCTCTTATAGTATTTCAGTTTTTACCGTCCACTAACTTAGATCGTACAACGATCTAACACCCACTCCCAGTTTTCTGTTCTTGTAGGTATTCTCGGAGGACGAGCTCAGAAGGACGGATACTGATGCAGTCACTAGGGTTTGGAGTCCACCAGATCAAGTCAGAGAGAGTGTGAGTCCAGTCAGTTCAAGTAAAAGATATGTATTAGTCATTGTTTGTGATAGTCGTTGTAAAATTAAATGTAATTGAGTACACAGTCATTAATGTTGAGTTTGTGAGTTATGTTATGAAGCTTGGGCTTCGGTCCCACACTTAAGATATTTAAATAACAAAAAATAGAGTATTAGTATATGTTTGTGGTGTGAGAGTCAGAGGCTTAGGGGGATAGTACGGCCTATTCCCTGCCAGTAGCATCTCCCGGATTTAGGGATGTTACAAAGATGGTATCAGAGCCATGGTCTAGGAAGTCAGTGACTGCAGTGGGTAGAGTGTTGGGGTCTGGTATACGCAGTTTGTCCAGGATACTCATATGCAAGGTACTACCTCTCCAGTATCTGATCCTCGAGTACGTCCTCAAAGTTCCATAGACAGGTTAGTAAATTTTCCTAGATCATTCGAATAGTATTCCTTACGAGAAAAGTTATATTTTAGATCCAAGATAAGGATATTTCCTATAGTTATCCTGGCCTATCACCAAAAGATCAGAACAGGCTATGAACTTAAACAATAATGATCTAAGAAAGGTTACCCAAGGGAATGAGATAGGAAAGCTATAAAAAAACAATAAAGGATGTATAAATGTGTAAGCAGCTAGAGTCAAAGAAATATAAAGAGACAAAAAGAGATAGTAAAGTTCCAAGAGTACCCACATAGAAAAATTGAAAGAGAAAGAAAATGTTAGAAAGAAAAGTAAAAGATAGAATATGGATATTTAAGCAATCAGAATTAAATAGAGATAGAGGTACGGAAGCAGATATATAAGAAAATGCCAAACCTATAGTAGTAAGAATCAGAGAAGCAGAGTTAGATAATAAAAGATAATATCAGAACTTGCACTAAAGAAGAGTATAGCAAGTCTAAACAAGAGTAAAATGCCAAATAAATCTAAGCAAAGTTTCTTTCCCTCAAGCGAAATTCCTTTCCTCCTCAGGAAATTCTTCCAAGCATATTCAATATCTCCTGAGCATCTCGTATAGATAGCGAGTTCCCCGAATAACCAATGATAGCCATAAGGCAGAAGAAGCAAGAAATCAGGAACAATCACAGAGGCTTCTAATAGATGGGAGATGAGATGACAATGCAAAGATTCTAGATTCCCCAAACCCATACCCGTAGGCAAATAAGATGAATGACGTCAGAAGAACAATTAGTTGCCCTAATCAAATAATCCAATAAGGCCCCGACCTACCCAGATCCCCACTCCTCTATGATACCAATTAAGGAAGCTATCCTGACAGAGCCTATCTCATACATACCCTACGTGAGCAAAAGACTGTACCAGGACATAGAGTAACAGAACAAGGATATATAAACCATCAAGACATAAAGAAAAGAACCGACGAGATATAAAGAAGTTCCTACCAGCATAGAAATAGGCGACCATAAGAAAACCCAACAGAAGTTCATCTTAAGAAATGGAAATACCTTTGAAAGCAGGTTACCCAGAAAAAGATTAAGGAAGTTTTCAAGGATATAAGAAGAGAACCCGGTATAGCTTAAAGATCAAGGCAAGTTAGTGCGAGGCTTTCAAGACTAGCAGAAGTCCACAAGATAGACCAAATGCAGTAGAACCTACATATCAGCCCAAGTTAGTAGAAATCCGTGAAAGTATACAAGAATAAACCCGAAAGGTTGGAGATATTTAAGAGTGACAAGAGTACCAATATGAACAGTAGTACAAAGTGCCAAGTCAAAACTTATAACTAGAACAGAGGGCTGATATATAGGAAGTAGTTAAGAGAACGAAACACCACTAGCCTCAGCAGCAAGGCGTAGAACAAAGAAATATGATATGCAAAAGGTAGGAGGGATGTGAGAAGAAACAAGGAAATTCAGTATATTCAAGAACATAGATAGCATAACGAGAAGATAATAGTGTAAAGAATTGATAATAGTTGTGGGACCCCAAGACATAGAGTAGTTGGTCAAGTTCCTGCAGAATGAATGACAACCTTTCCTTCAAAAAACCTCGATTCTAGTAAGGATATAAACATCTAACCAGATCATCACCAAATTTAAGTGTCAAACAGAATACGTACCATAGGATTCCTATGGAATGTATATGCTCACCCCTCAACCTAGAGCCTAGTAAAGAGAAGAATCAGTAAAGAAGATCAATTGACAGGTTAGACGAATCACGAGATGGCTAGACAGCCAAGTCGATGAGTTCAATGAAACGTAGATAAGAAGCATGAGATAGAATGGTTTGAAGCTACAATAAGTCGAGCTAAGTCTGGAAGCCACCATTGAATAAAGGAACCCTTAAAGAAGTAAAGACTTAGAAGTATGAAGAGACCAGAGGGAACAATTCTTAGGAATATAGCTAACAACTTATAAAGATTTTCATGGTATTGAGTAGAAGGATTAGGTAAAGCGTAGCACCTGGAATAAAGATTTAGATGAAGTTTTCAAGAAGGTAAAAGAGTAAGGAGGTTAAAGAACTGAGACAATGAAGAAACCTTTGTGGCGGAGCAAGTTTCTTAAGGAAGAATAGCAAAGAGAGTATAGCAGTACTCAGAGGAAGAAAAAAGTATGAACTTTAGGTAGAATCGAATATCCAGCATCTCTGCCTATAGCAAGAGTGTAGTTTAACCAAAAGTATTTGAACAGTTAAGCTCTCGGAGAAGCTATCAGGACCGACCTCTTTTGTACAAACCCATTTGGTAAATAAGATAGTGAGTAAGAGATACATGAAGGATCTAACCCTGTACTATAAGGTCTTAAGTTATACAAAAAGGCAAAGGCAAGGAAAGTTATAAAGCAAAGTTAATAAGCAACCTGGTATGAATATATGTATGTATATGCCTTCCAGAGATAAAACATGAGTACAAGAACCCCATTGTAGAACACATACTACATTCAGAGATGAAAGATCACTAAATAAAGATGGATAAGCCTAGCCAATAGTTATACAAACAAGTTTGAGGGCTTTGAGTTCTTAACAAGAAGACTTTTGGAAGACTAAACAATCAAGAACTAAAAGGTGTAGACGTAAACCACGAACATAGTACCATTCAAAACTGTTAACTCATGCGGGTAATGAACCGGAGCAAGTAGAGTACAAAAATTCAAGAAGTATCAGGCATGAAACAAAAATTACGATACGAGGAAGATTAAAGTACACTTACTAGAAAAATGATAAATGATCAGTTAATGGAAATCTTAGTCAATGGGTTGTGGTGAACTATTAAGTAAGTTATTTTACTGTAAAGTAAGAGTTCAAACAAATAGTAATTTTATATAGTTGATGAAACAAAGATAGATACTAGTATATATTCAGTTAAAGCTAGGGACGTATAAATCTTGTGGCTTATGGAAAGATTCCAAGTTTAAAGAGGATTCGAAATAGAATCATATTTAAGGGGAGGAGAATTTGTAACGACCGAGAATCTTAACTATAGTTACACTAAGGGACGAGTGACACATAATATATATCGTGTTTGGAAACATATGCTTTCGAGAGATGACTATCAGTAGATTCTTCGAGAATCCGACATTAGATGTTACGATGTACCACTTCGGATAGCCCATGGTATTTGGGCTGTAACATTTTTATACGAACTCTGATTTTTATGAATTTTTTATCATCGGAAATCTGAGATCGAGATCTACAACCTTTGAGTTAGTCATTTTTCAAAATTCAGAGCAGAAGTGAGTCAAAAATACATATCAAAATTTAGATGAACAGTAAATTTTGGACTTAACTAGAAGAATCTCAAACCTTCTCCATTTTTCCATATTTTTCCCATCTTTCCAAATATCAAATAACCCCTACTATATAAAGAGGACACTATTCAATAATCAAAAAATGAAAGAAAGAAGAACACGTTGGAGAGAAGAAAAAGAGAATAAGAGGAAGAAGAGAAGAAAAATGAAAGAAGAGAAGAATAAAGAAAGAATATGAAGAAGCAATAAAGAAGGTTTGCATCCATGCAGCATAAATGATGAGGAGAACCAAGCATGAAGATGGTAAGGAAACTCTAACCCAAGTTTTGGATATTGGTATTTTGATGATTTATTGATTAATGATATTGTTGAGTTGAAGTAATTGATGGTTATAGAGGTTTAGTGATGAGAAAACAATGGTTGTTGGAAATCCCTAATTTGTTTGATTTTGGAAATAAGATTAAGTATAGATTCTAGGTTGGATATGATTTGGTATTGAGAATAATATTGATTTTATTTTGGAGATTGGTTGAAGTTAATTGCTTGTGTGGAGATATAGTTTAAGTGTCAAGAAGATGGTGTGGAAAGCATAATCATAAGACCAGAATTTGGTCTTGCGTCGCGACGCAGAATGCTCCGCGTCATGACGCGATCTGGGAATTTTCCCAGGAATGCTTTTGGTTGGTTACGTGTCGCGACGCGAAAGGGGCTTGCGTCGCGACGCGCAAGGTAAAATTTTAGGTACGTCTCTTGACGATTCGCGTCGTGATGCGCATTGTCTTGGATCATGACGCATGGACAAATAGTTGCCCAAATCAGTTTCAAGCCATCCCAGTTTCACCCGAGCGCGTTAGAGGCTACCCTATAAGTCTCATATCAACCCGTATGTATAAATTACGTCATAATATACGTACTATATGCTTCAGAATGATAACCCTTATTTGAATAGTAAAATTTAACTTGATTCTGATCTATATATATTCTTAGTCCATTATATAATCGAAATTATCGATGATAGATCATCGCAAGAACCACAAGTTCTTCAGCGAAGTAATGAAAGGCTAACGGAACTTCAACACAATGATTGGACACTCTTCTTTTAAATTGACTTTTATTTTGTTAGTTTTGTTTCAGACTTATATTTTTATGCTATAGGGCGTTAGATGATTTTCATTACAGTTATTTCATGCAAAGTTACGTTTGAGAAAAGAAATGTTTTTTCAGAAAATTATTTATACAGTTTTGAGATTCAAAGCATGATTTTTATGTTTTCGAGACATGAGGGAAAAACTCACCTCAGTATGTAACTTGCTACATTTTGGAATTGACGGATATCACTTATGCACATCTAGAGGACTGAGGGGACATCGATACGTAACGCCACCAGATCCTAGTTCAGGACTAGGGATTGTTGAGTTCCTAGAACATGCCAATGATCTAATAAGACATGAAATTGTGTGAATAATCAAGGTAAGTTTGCGGAAAATTACTTACAATGATCGGCAAGTAGGATGTAGGGATTTTAAAAATTTTGCCTTTAAAAAGTGCTCCAAGCCTTCCTTTGAATTCCAAACTCTAGGGTAAGTGTCCCTATCACCTTTGTAGACTCCTTTGTTGTGCTAGCAAGCAAGAAATTTTGAAGCAAAAATATGAACTATGAACCCTAGGTTCACGCCAATGGAGAGTGAGAGAGGGATAGTGCAATCGTCAATTGTGAGGAACGAGAGAGTGTAATGTGTTTTGATTTTGTTTTATGTATATTTGATTTCAAAAATCAAAAAAATATTTACAAAAGTCAAGGTGGTAAAAGTCTATCACAAGTCAAACTTGTGTAACTTACAAGTTACCAACCAAATCCTCACTAACTAATATCACCATAAAGTAAATAGTTGACTAGTGATATGATTAGGTGGGCCCGCTAAACACATTTCAGGCTCGGGTTCGTTAATTCCGAATTAACGAATTTTCCGTTGCGACTTAATTAAATCAAATTTAATTAAATAATAATGCCTCGTAAAATTTTTACGAAAGTCGCTCGTGAATTAATTTTAAATTAATTCGTTCGCCGGAATGAAAATATAATTTTAATTCCGCGTTGAAATCTAATTTCAATTAATATATCAAATATATTATTTAATCGATTAATTCCAAATTAATCGTTCTCTCTTCTATTCGAATTTTATCCCAGATAAATTCTTGCCGTAATTAATCTCATATTAATTTTCTCTCCTTATAATTAATACCAGATTAATTTTGTTCGAGTCAAAAGTCATCGGTGAATCTTCAGGAAGCAACCCATGAGATCCCTGGATATGTTGGCAGTAAATCCGATCATCGGACTATCCGAATTCGTGCGCACTTGGTACCACGTTCTTACCGATTTACAAGACATGGTTGGCTTCTAGAAAAGCACCGTGCCTACCCAATTCTCCAGAAATATTCTTTTAAGAAATACATAATCTATATCAAGCGTAGTATACCAAGTATTGTGTATTGTGATCCAGTATTAAGTCCTCGTCGGATCGATACATTTTATACTACTTGAACGATACGTGCGCTTGTGTTACGTGTGTGTGTTTACCACCAATCAAGTACTTGGAATGACAAAGATGTTGGAGTCACAAAACCTGACGAGGAAATCCCAACAACAACTGGAAACAATGAAGCGGATCAGAAGGATAAGGACACAAGAGAAAATGATCTAGTAGAACTGACCCCACTACTATATTTTCCGCAGCGTCTTCAGAAACATAAGTTGGATGAGCAGTTCACTCGATTTTTAGAGATTTTCAAAAAGCTGCACATCAACATCCTATTTGCGGAAGCATTAGAGCATATTCCCAGTTATGTCAAGTTCATGAAGGATGTCTTATCCAGAAAACGGAAACTAGGTGATTTTAAAATAGTAGCACTTACTGAAGAATGCAGTGCCATCATTCAAATGAAGCTCCCTCCAAAACTAAAAGACCCTGGCAGTTTAACCATTCCATATACTATAGGGAACCATTATTTTGGTAAGGCATTATGTGATTCGGGTTCCAGTGTTAACTTGATGCCTTCATCTATCTACAGGAAACTAGGGATATGAGAGGTGAAGCCCACCTCAATCACTCTACAACTTGCTGACAAATAGCTCACATACCCAGAAGGAGTGGTAGAGGATGTACTTGTTCAAGGTAGATAAATTATTTTTCCCTGCGGACTTCATTGTGCTGGATATGGAGGAAGATAGAGAGGTACCCATTATCCTTGGTAGACCATCTTAGTGACAGGTCGAACCACCATATATGAGCAAAAATGTGAATTAACCATGAGGGTTCAAGACCAGGAAGTGACTTTCAATGTATTTAAAGCCATGAAATTTCCAAGTGATGAAAGAGAGAATGAATGCTTTAGACTCGTCATAGTAGATAATGCCATCCTGGACACAGATACAATGCAGTCCTTAATTAACAAGCTCGAAGCCTGTATTACTAACATGTCTGATGAAGAATTAGATGAGGAGATTCGATAATGCATGAACTATCTTGATGCAGCTCCTCGCTTCAGACCGGTACCGCATGCAGTGATCGTGGAACTTTTGACAAAAGGGCGAGTCAAACATTCAATGGAAAAACCAACACAGCTAGAACTAAATCCACTTCCAAGCCACTTCGGTATGCATGCCCTAACCATGAGGGTTCAAGACTAGGAAGTAACTTTCAGTGTATTTAAAGCCATGAAATTTCAAAGTGACGAATGAGAGAATGAGTGCTTTAGACTCGTCATAGTAGATAGTGCCATCCTGGACACAGATGTAATGAGAGAATGAGTGTTTTTTTCTTAGACAACATTATAGTATGGATTTAGAGCAATCGTACTGGTTTTGGGAGCTTATGGATGATTCGGAAGCACGCAGGAAAAACGGCCACAAGATGAAAATACAAATCCTGGGAAAATGAGTGGCATCACGACGCCCAGCATACTTCAAATGGCCAAGTGAATGCACTATGGTGACCAAGGTGGCAAACGTACATGAAGTGGACACTCTCATTGCACTAACAGCTGAAATTTCAACCCTATCAAGTCATATCGCAGCCCTAACCAATCAACGAGTACAACAACCATCTATTGAATCTACCGGCTGTAAATATGCTGTTATTGGAAGGAGATCCGAGTTTTGAGCAAGTCCACTATGTGAATAATATGAACTTCAACAATTATAGAGGTAACCCTGCATCAACCCACTATTATCCTGGATTTCGTCACCATGAGAAATTCTCTTATGCCAACACAAAGAATGCTTTGCTACCCCCACCTGGTTTCAACAACCAAATGACAGAGCAGAAACCATCATTAAAAGACCTCATGAGTATATTTGTCGCCAAATCCACAGAGAGGTTTGAAAAGAATGAGTCATGGCTCAACAACATTGAAACCCACATGGGAAATATAGGGCGACGATGAAATCATTAGAGGTCCAAATTGGCCAGCTTGCCTTATCTATTACAAACCCTAAGGAATAATGTCACGCTATCACCATTAGGATTGGAAGACATATCGATAATGCCTCTGATGATCAAGGCAGACAAGACAAGGAAGTAGAGCCATAAGGGAACACAATGACGATAAGAGACCAGAGTGAAACCACTCCAGCATATGTGAAACCCCAAATTCCTAAAACACCTCTTCTGTATCCTCGACGCTTCCAAAAGAAGAAGTTGGATGCTCAATTCGCTAAATTTCTAGACATTTTTAAAAAGATTCATATCAACATTACCATCACATATGCTTTGGAACAAATGCCCAATTATGTAAAGTTTATAAAAGAGATCATGTCGAAGAAAAGAAAGCTGGAGGACTTTGAAACAGTGAATCTCACAGAGGAATGAAGTATAATTATCCAAAAGAAATTGCCCCAAAAGCTTAAGGACCCTGGGAGTTTTGCTATACCTTGCAACATAGGAGGCTATACTTTCACTAAAGCCCTATGTGATCTAAGAGCTAGCATTAATTTGATGCCTCTTTCGGTTTTCAGAAAACTGGGCCTTGGTGATGCGAAACCAACAACTATCACATTGCAGTTGGCGGATAGATCTCTTACTTATCCTCGGGGAGTCATTGAAGATGTGTTAGTGAAGGTGGATAAGTTCATCTTTCCAGCTGATTTTGTGGTGTTGGATATGGAAGAAGATCAGAAATCCCTCTGATTCGTGGGCGCCCATTCTTGGCAACTGGGAAGGCTCTGATTGATGTGTAGTAAGGAATATTGACGCTGAAAGTAGGAGAGGAAGAAGTGATGTTCGACATTTATAACGCCATCAAATATCCTGAAGAAGTGAGTACATGTATCCGAGTAGATGTGGTAGAAACATGCATGGAAAATGTGAAGGGGTTTTAAGGGGGAATATCGGTAACGCAGCGGAATAGTGAAAAATCAAAATTTTCCGATTTCAAAAATTTTTCTCGGATCAAATAAATAAACTTATTTATTTAATTATCCAATTATAAAATTCTGAAAAATTACACAAGAGATCAAATTTCTTGGTAATTACCGAATTGCCCCAAAACTTTGTAAATTGATTATTTTAGCCCAAAAATTATCAAATATAATTTTGGATGATTCTAAATCATTTCTAAAAATTTTTTCAACACATCTAATGTATCAAAATCAGATTTCACACAAATCCCCAATTTTAGAGTAATTGCCGTGAGCACCCCAAATTTTCAAGTAATTGCATTTTGGTCTCTTTTGTTCAAAACATGTCAAGATCAAATCAAATCAACCCAAAAATTTACATGCATAATATTCATACCATAATACATCACATATATGAAAATCCCCAAATTTGGAGTGGGTTATGAACCCTAATTATTCAAATTTCATCAAATTGTCCAATTTCACCAAATTTACAAAATCCAACACTTTAATCCATTCAATACTTCACCAATAAAGCCTCACCACTTTGAAATAACTCTAGAAAAAATCTAGGTCACCAAGGAGTGGCTTACTAACTCTATAATGGAAACTTTGATTTTTAAAGAATCAAAAGTAAGCTTTAAAACAAGTTTAAGTTCACTTACATGCATCAATCTTTCATTCAAGTTCAAAACCATATAAACACAACTATAAGAGTAGATATAACATCAAAGCATCAAAAATTGAAGCTAATTATGTTAGAAACATTTTTCATGTTTGAGGAATTGAAAGAAAACTTATAAATGCTTAAGATTTCCAAGATTTTCTTCTTTACTCCAAACCTTTTCTCTCAACCACTTTTGTGTATATGAACTTGTTAAACCCTAAAAGATGAAACAAATTAATATATACCATCCCTAATTGGCCTTGGCCGAAATGGTAGTAAGAAAAATATCAAGATATTTTCATTTGTTTCATTTAAGTTCAACTTGTCAACTTGCATTTTTAAATCATTACACTTTAATGAATTATTCAACCAAGTCAACAATTGCAACTCAAAAATAACACTTATATTTAATTTAGGGTGTTGGCCGAAAATTGACAAAAATAAAGGAAAAATATATTTTTCATTTTTCAAACAATTTAAACAATATCTTAGGAAGTCAAAACCATTTTGACAACCTTTTTCCTTTACTTTAAAGTCAATAATATACACTTATAATCATTTCCTAACTCTATCATTTGGTAAGATATTTATATTTTAATTATGTTAATTATTTAACAATTAAATAATTAATTAATTAATTAAATACAAATGTCTCAAATATATGTATTATATTTACTTTAAATATCTCAAATACATATATAAATGATATATGTCAAATACCTTTATTTGATAATTTATTAATGTGTATTTAATAATATCATATATTAAATACAAATGCACATTAATTAGGAAATGATGGTTCGGCCCGTTTGCATATATTCATATAGGTCGAGGTCATTGCATACGTATAATCCCTCTGTCACAGGTATCCAGATAATCCCAGAGATATAGATGTAAACGTCAAATCTATATATGTATTATCTCGTCGACGTATCTATTAGCAATATCTAAATAACAATCGGAACTTACTTCCGAAGTATACTGTGGCCACAGATTTAACAGATTGCTAATCACATATGGACTACCTATGCTTTGTACACACAACTGACATATCATATCTTGACACACACATAATATCCTGAGGATCAGTCAACACCCAATGAACAGGCTGAGGTATGATCTAAATAGATCGGTGACGTGACTATCATCTAAGTGTGGAGGATGTATCATACATCCACAGTGGTATCTCAAGTCGAAGGACCACTATGCTACTCAACCCGAGAAGATTCTTATTGACGTTGGTGTACCATCCATTAAGAATCTTCAGTGAGTCGTTCAGTGTTTATCCATTATAAACACCTACACGTCTATACAAGTCTCCCTAGACTCATGGTTCATTGGGATAAACCATCGAACCAAGTCTCGATATACGATATGTACTGGTCTCAACAGATTTGACTAACCGACCCGTGTTAGTAAATCTTGACCAAGAACTATATTTGATAATATACATTTAGCAGTGTCACTTCCCAATGTCAATTACAAACTAGTTTTGTAACTGTGTACTGCATTATATATTATCGGGCCTTTGTCTAATATATACATATCACTAAACCACATTTAGTTTCAATCTAATCGTAATCAGATCGAATACGTATATAAAAATAAGAGGTGCAACCACTAAGTAAGTAATATTATGGAAAAATGGGATGTTCGTATTCATGAATCAGACATAAATACGGTCCGGATTGGCACTCTGAGCACCAACCCCAACAAAATGAGCCAACAGATCTTTTGGAACGGTGTCTTGTAAACTCTACCATCGACATAGAGACACAAGTTGATAATTGGGACCTTAAGCAAATGACCTTGGCACTCGAAAGCTTACCAAGAGAAACAGTAGTAAGGGCTCAAGTCGAAGAACTACATGATCCACCATCAATGGCGGCTAAAAAGGATGAACTGGAGTTAAAAGCCTTGCCGGAGCATCTTCGTTATGCATTCTTAGGTGAGAACTCGATATCTCCGATAATCATCTCTTCAACACTTTCCATTGTGGAAGAAGATAAATTACTGAGAATCTTAAGGATATATAAGTCTACCTTGGGATGGTCAATAACAGATATAAAAGGGATTAGCCCTTCAGTTTGCATGCATAAAAATTTGATGGAGGACCCTATAAACCCTTTATCGAACATCAGAGGAGGTTGAATCTAACCATGAATGAAGTAGTAAAGGCTGATGTACTGAAATGGCTAAAAGCAGGAATCATCTATACCATTTCAGATAGTTCATGGGTGTCATGATCAAGGCGAATGTAGTGGAGGATGTAGAGGCTACTATGGCACGGTTTCTATGGGGCTTTAATAGAGAGATTGCCAACATGGTGGAGTTGCATCATTATGTTGATTTAGATGATATGTTTCACATGGCTATCAAGGTAGAAAGGCAATTGAAGAAGAAGTCTACATCCAGATTTGGTACTCAGACTACTTCTGCATGGAATGGGAAACATGTTCCTAATGATCGACGGGATGGAGGCTTTAACAAGCCATGGGTCGAACTATTAGTGTCCTACACATGCCATAAGATCTCTAAACAATGATTTGTGTGTGAATTAACAAGTGGAGTTGCGAAAATACTCACATTGATCGGTTGGGAAAATTAAAAATTTTCTTAGGATGTAGAAGCTCCAAGCTTAAAGATGAGTTCCAAACCTTTGGGTGAGTTTCCCTATCACCTTAAATTGACTCCCAAAGTGCTAGCTTAGGTGGAAAAATTGAAACAAAATTTTCCATTGGAGAGAAGTAAGAATCGGCCACAATAGAGGAAGAGAGAGATGGATGAACATTATTTTTATTTTCCAAAAACTTAATACAAAAGTTGGTGGTTGTATTACTTAAATGCAACATTTAAGTTTTGCCAACTACTCGCATCAATGAGTGACATGTAATGTAAGTTAATAGGTCCCACCCAATTTAAATTCCAAATTTAAGTTCCCTTACACAACACACAACTAGTACTTGGGCTCGGGTTCGTTTAATCCAATTAAACGATTTTCCCATCGCGACATAATTAAATCTAATTTAATTAAATAATTATGCCTAGCAAAATTATTACGATAATCGCTTACGAATTAATTCCAAATTAATTCGTTCGCCCGAATTAAAATGCAATTTGAATTCCACATTGAAATCCGATTTCAATTATTATATCCAATATATTATTTAATCGATTAATTCTAAATTAATCGCATTCTCTCTTCTAGAAGAATTTAATCCCAGATAAATTCTTGCCGTAATTAATCCAAAATTAATTTTCTTTCTCATAATTAATCCCAGATTAATTCTGTTCGAGAAAAATATCATTGGTGAATCTTTGGGAAGCGACCCAAGAGATTTCAGGATATGTTAGCAGTAAATACGGTCATCGGACTATTTGAACATGTGTGTACCCCGTACCACGTTCTCACTGATTTACAAGGCATGGTGGGCTTCTAGCAAAACACTGTGCCTACCCAATTCTCCAGAAATATTCAACGAGGAATATATAATTTGTATCAGGCGTAGTATACAAAGTATTATGTAATACGATCCAGTATCGGATGTCACATGTTAGGCCTAGGGCTGGCCCGTATGCCTGCCCCGTACGAATCATATATCAAATCCACGTAACTAGTCTCCGTAATCGAATAATCATGACCTAGTCATATTATCCCGATAGCTGCAGTATTTTAGAGTACTAGTATCGTATCTTGTGTGACCATCATCTTCATATGACTGAAGTGATACTCCCATCTTGACATCACATCCAATACACTACGATTCTTAGTAAACCCAGCAGAGGCATACACAGAATCTGTTAAAGCTCCGGACGACCAATACCAAAGCAAACTGATTGTTGCAAGTATTAGCGATGCAAGTCTTAAGTTAAAGATCACATACATCTACCCTGATTCGGATTCCCATAGACACATAGTCATAATACCAATGGGACTCTGAGGTGTCTATCTAGAGCGAAGCTGTTCCCGGTTCAATGGCTAACAGAACCTCCTATCAAACTTGCATAAGTATCCAATACTTAAATATATGAGAATTATGTCGTTAAGCTTCCATAATGCGCATAGTGTAATACTAGTCTATTCCGCATTATCGATGTCCAGTCTCGATAATACTACGAGTAAGGATATTTAATGATTAAACCGTTTGTGGATTAATACTGTCTCATATCTTATTAATCTGATTTAACCATATGGACTTTTATCATTTATATATCCAAGTAATCCAATTACAAAATGATAAAATAGCAATTTCCTTTGTCACATATTTAATTTGTACAAAAACACAATGTCTTTTACAAATAGTGATGCTATGGTCATAATTATCCAACAATCTCCCACTTGGCTCATAGCCAATCACTCAAGTATCTAACACCTGAACTACGTACATGTCGCTCAAAAATTTGCTTAAATATAACTTTCGTCAGCGGATCTGCAATGTTGTCATCTGATAAGATCTTCTCGATCTTCACATCGCCACGATGTATGATCTCACGAATTAGATGGAAACATCGAAGTACATGCTTGGACCGTTGATGAGACCGCGGTTCCTGAGCCTGTGCTATAGCCCCTTTATTGTCACAATACAAAGGTATGGGCTCAGCTGCTAACGGAACTACTCACTAATCCAATTAGGAATTTACGGATCCAAACTGCTTCTTTTACTGCCTCAGCTGCATCAATATATTCCGCTTCTGTTGTTGAATCGGCAACAGTATCTTGCTTGGAATATTTATGGCTCACTGCTCCGTTGTTCAAACAAAATATGTACCCCGATTGCGACTTACAGTCGTCTTTATCGGTTTGGAAACTTGCATCGGTGAACCCAATCACCTCAAGTTCTCCATCCCCATAGACTAAGAAAGCATCCTTAGTTCGTCTACATATCATGGCGTATATGATCGATCCAACTGCTGAAGCATACGAGATCTGATTCATTACATCTCTCTCATCTTGAGTTTTAGGACACATATTCTTAGATATAGAGATGTCATGTGACACCGGAAGCAGCCCTCTTTTGGACTGATCCATGTTAAATCTCTTCAACACTTTTTCAATGTACGAGCTCCGGGAGAGTCTAAGTAGCTTTCTAGATCTATCCCGGTAGATCCTTATTCCCAGAATAAAGGCTGTTTCTCCTAGGTCTTTCATGGAGAATTTTAATGAAAGCTAAGCTTTCACACCTATTGTAGCATGGGAATGTCATTGCCAAGAAGCAATACATCATCAATGTATATGATAATGAATGTCAGTGCGCTCCCACTAACCTTCTTATATACACAATAATCATATTCATTTTGAATGAAACCATATTCTTTTATGATCTCATCAAAACGTTGGTTCCAAGAACGCGATGCTTGCTTCAATCCATAAATGGATCGGTTTAACTTGGAAACCTTGTTTGTATGTTTTGGTACGACAAAACCATCAGGTTGTTGCATATAAACATCCTCCAAAAGGTTTCCGTTAAGGAAAACGGTTTTGACGTCCATCTACCATATTTCGTAATCGAAATATGCAGCAATAGCAAGCATTATCTGAATGGATTTCATCATGGCAACAGGTGAAAAAGTTTTGTCATAATCGACACCATGTCGTTGATGATACTCTTTCGCTACAAGCCTAGCTTTGTACATTTGTATGTTTCCTTCCATATCCGTCTTCCTCTTGAAGACCCAGTTACAACCAATAAGCTTAACGCCTTCTGGTGCATCAACCAGTGTCCAAACTTGGTTGATGTACATGGAATCCATTTCAGACTTCATGGCCTCTTACCATAAAGCAGAGTCGATACCTTGTACCGCTTACTCATACGTAGCTAGTTCATATTCCTCAATGAGATTAATGTCTACATGAGGTGAGATCAGAAACCCATACCTCTCAAGTAGTTTTCTGACTCTCTCCGACCTACGCGGTTCTTATATATTAGAAGATTGTGGAATAGTCACATCCATGATGGACTGTTGGTGTTTCGTGAGAGGGTCAGTGTCAGGAACAATATCACTCTGATTTTCATCGAGTTTTACTTTCCTCCCACTTATCACTGCATCTATGAATTCCTTTTCGAGGAAAACTGCATGAAGAGCAACAAATATTATGTTCTCTTGTGGGTTGTAGAAGTAATATCCTTTGGTTTCCCTACAAATAGGCATTTATCTGATTTGGGTTCTAGTTTGGTACCAGCCAAACGTTTAACATATGTTCAGCATCCCCAAATCTTCTTGAATGAGAAACCCAGTTTCTTTCATGTCCACATTTCATATGGATTCTGTCCAACATACTTTGACGGAACCTTATTCTAAATAAGTATTGCACATTTTAATGCGTATCCCCAGAAGGAATTGGGTAGCTCAGTACGACTCATCATTGACCTTACCATGTCCAACAAAGTTCGATTTCTCCGTTCGGACACACCGTTCAATTGAGGTGTTCCGAGAGGAGTCCACTGTGAAAGAATACCCTATTATTTTAAGTAATCCAGAAACTCATTGCTTAAGTATTCTCCACCACGGTCCGACCGTAATATTTTAATACACTTGCCAGTCTGTTTTTCTAATTCGTTTCGAAACTCTTTGAATTTCTCAAAAGTTTCCGACTTGTGTTTCATGAGATACATGTAACCATAACGCGATGCATGATTCGTAAAGGTTACGAAGTATTCGTATCCACCTCTAGCCTGGCTAGACATGGGCCCGCATACGTCACTATGAACGATGGCTAACAGCTCGGCGGCACGTACACATTTACCACTAAAAGGTGTTTTAGGCATTTTGCCTAACAAACAAGATTCACAGACATCATATGAATTAGGATCAAATCCGTCCAAGTATCCATTCTTCGAAAGAGTGGATATACGAGTCTTGTTAATGTGTCCCAGACGACAATGCCACAGATAACTCTCATATGTTTTATTCAATTTGAGCCTTTTGTTTGTCATGTTATATGTTTGAGATTCATTTATATTCAAAATATAAAGACCATATTATTAACATTTGCTATACATATCAAAATATCATCTTTATATACAATACACCCAGTGTTCCGAGATACAAAGGTATACCTGCACCGGGTTAAACAAGATACAGAGATGATGTTCCTAGTCAAACTAGGTACAAAATAACAGTCACCTAATGTAATTACATACCCCGATCACAAATTCAAAACATAGGTCCCTACAGCCAAAATAGCGACTCTCGTCCCATTTCCGACTTGTAGGTTGATCTCACATGAAACCAGTCTCCTGCTAATCTGCAGATCCTGCACATCAGTACATATGTGAGTACCACATCCAGAATCAAAAATCCAATTTTTAAAACCAGTAGTGGACATGTTTATTTCAATAACAAACATACATGAGGCCGGAGCCTTGCCCGCCCTCGCTTCCTTCAAGTCCACCTTGTACTCATGGCAGTCACGGTTCCAGTGACCCCGTTTGCCACATTGTAGCCAGACGTCTTGGGATTTTTCCTTTGTCTTCCCAGACGACTTTGACGATTTAGTCTTGCCATTTTTCTTCTTTTTCTTCACAACCCCAGAAGCCTTCGGCCAAGCCTTGGCCTTCTGGGATGTCGAAGTAAGATGCGCCTCACGCTTCTTGCCCTTCAGAAGCTCTGGCTCTGCCTCTTTCACAGCATAGCCATTAACTCTCCAGAGTCTTCTCTTGGTTCATCACATTGTAGTTCATGATGAACCCGCCCCAGCAATCGGGCAGAGACTGTAAGATCAAATCTATAGAAGTCTCGGCCTGAAGGTAATGCCCAGCTGACCTAGCTGTTCGATGTCAACAATCATCTGCGACACGTAGTGCTCGACAGATGTACCATCTGACATACGTGAGTGAAAGAGCTTCTTTTGCAATTCGTACTTCTGAGATCTAAGGTTAGATCTGTGACGGTCCTTCAATTTCAACATCATCTTATAGGGATCCAATCCCTTGTTTTGACGACGAAATTGAGGAGTCATTGTAGCAAGCATGACGGACTGAATAGTAAAGTTATCATCTCGATGAGTCTTCCAAAGCTCATGATCTACTACCCGCTCATGTCTGGGCTCAGGCCCGAGAGGTCTCTCTATATATAGAGTAACTTCTCAGATCTGAGGACTATCCTGAGATTCATTCCCAGTCTGGAAAATTGGAGCCGTTAAAGACATTCTCCGCCCATATCCCTAACGCTAATCTTTCCAGCCATCTTGATTGCTATAGTCCAACTATCCAATCAACGATTTCGGGTACACTCAAAATGCAATGGTTACTATAGTCCAACTATATAACCAACTACAAATGAAGTAGTGTCTTGTATAGTCTAACTGTTCAAAGAAAGTAATAAAAGATATTAGTCCAACTAATATATATAAATATATATATATATATATATATATAACGTGAATAATAATAAAAGAGTGTGTATTAACAAGTATTAAACGAAATTGTAAATTTAATACTAGCCTCCCACTATTTTTCGGTGAGCCTCTAACCCTCTGTTGAGTACTCAGGAAACCTAGTTTCCTAGTGGGCTAGGATCCTGTTAAATAACACACAACCTTGACTTTGGCCAACAAACTGTATGAAACTTAACTAGGTAGATCTCTAAGATCAATTGGATCCCATCCAATTCCTAGATCCGGTAGGTGGACCTCCAAGTCCAAAACATATATCCAATATATTTCCTAACCTTTTCCTATTAATCAACTAAGCCTTGGCTTTGGCTCAACAAGCTTAGTGATTCCAGTTAAGCGCGACCCATTGACAGTGGGAAAGCTTCGTAATCCACGTCGATGTATAGAAATGACCTTGACTTTGGCCAACAAGTCACAACTGCCCAAGACATGAGATGTATAACAAAGCTTTCATGGTTCAAACACATCCGCGATGGACAATGATCTTGACTTTGGCCAACAAATCAAAGCTAATCTTGGATCTTGAGAGAGAACCACTCAATAGAAGGAAAACGTTTAATATAAAAGTGAGGGTGTTTTTCATAAATTGGCAATCAATTTATTATCTTTGATTAGGTCTCATCATTCACCCTTAAACATGCATTCTAAATGCATAATAAGGCGCGATAAAAATTAATAATGATATGCGGATGGATATATACAAATTTGTTCCTAGAACAAATCTCTCACTTTTCTCTCTCCCGCTAGCACTTTACATTCTTCTACCAAATTACATAACACTACAAGAAACCTCATTTACATTGAGGGGAATTGGTGAGAAGAGAAATACAATGAGAATATGAGGTGAAAGGCTGGACACACAGGTCCAATTTAAATAAATACCATATTTACAATAATTTCCAAAATTACCCCCACCAATATCCATCTGATATACATTATTCATACAAATACATCCAATTATTCACACAAAGCATGTTGTCAATCAATCTAATCCAATTAATTAATCTTCAATTAATGACCATACAATGTTTATACAACGATTTGATTTGCGCGAGTTCAACTCGTTTAAGAATAAATACTCAAAGTATGTATTATTGAATTATATCGAACTATAATTTTAAATCCAATTTTAATTGTATTCAATACTAATTCATGTTTAATTCCAAATTAAATAATTACACTTGTAATAGTGCCTTTTAGACTTGGATTCCAAATCCAATCCAAATGGGTCTCAAAGGCCCAATTAACATCCAATGCCAATTCAATTAAAGTCCAATGGGCTTTCAATTAATTCTTTAGGCATGGACCTTGGCCATTATGGATCCAACCCATAATGCCTTGGCCTATTTAGGAATCACCCTATGCCAAAAATCAATTTTGGCCCATTAGGCCCAAAGTCATATTTTGGACTTTATGGAAATGGTTTAGGCCCAATTGGATCCAACCCAATTGTCCAAAACCATACTTGGTCCAAACAAGCCCATTAGCCCAAATACAACAAATTAAATTAATTTATTATTCCAAATTTCATATTAATCCAATCTAAGTGTAATTAACACAATTAATTAATTAATCTAACATTTCTAAAATATTAATTAATCTAATTAATCATGCTTTACATTCTAATTCATGTCCAACACAAATTGAAGCAAAATAAATTCTCCAACATGCTTATATCTCACGGCAATAGCAAGAAAATAACATCCAATTTTGATTTCAATCCAATTAAATCAACAATCAATATTTATTTCATGTTTTTAACACATCCAATTGTCAAATTTCCAAAAATTCACCATGAGTTCTTCCTAGCGTAGTATTCGGCCAAGTGAAGGATTTTGGGGAATGTTTGATCCAATCAATTTTTCACAAATCCAATGATGCACAACTCTTAGTTATCATCATCTAATCACAACCGCACAACCAATTTAGAAATTTACATGCTCCAAGCAAAATCCCCAAATTAAAGTTATGAACCATAGAATTCTAAATCAAGTTTAGATGGCTCTGATACCATTGTTAGTGTCCTACACATGCCACAAGATGTCTAAACAATGATTTGTGTGTGAATTAACAAGTGGAGTTGCGGAAATACTCACATTGATCGGTTGGCAAAATTCAAAATTTTCTTTGGATGTAGAAGCTCCAAGCTTGAAGATGAGTTCCAAATCTTTGGGTGAGTTTCCCTATCACCTTAAATTGACTCCCAAAGTGCTAGCTTAGGCGGAAAAATTGAACCAAAATTTTCCCTTGGAGAGAAGCAAGAATCGGCCACAATGGAGAAAGAGAGAGATGGATGAATAATTATTTTTGTTTTCCAAAAACTTAATGCAAAAGTTGGTGGTTGTATTACTTAAATGCAACATTTAAGTTTTGCCAACTACTCACATCAATGAGTGACATGTGATGTAAGTTAATAGGTCCCACCTAATTTAAATTCTAAATTTAAGTTGACTTACAAAACACACAACTAGTACTTGGGCTCGGGTTCGTTTAATCTGATTAAACGATTTTCCCGTCGCGACATAATTAAATCCAATTTAATAAACAATTATGCCTAGCAAAATTATTACGATAATCGCTTACGAATTAATTCCAAATTAATTCCTTCGCCCGAATTAAAATTCAATTTTAATTCCGCATTGAAATTTGATTTCAATTAATATATCCAATATATTATTTAATCGATTAATTCTAAATTAATCGCGTTCTCTCTTCTAGATGAATTTAATCCGAGATAAATTCTTGCCGCAATTAATCCATATTAATTTTCTCTCTCATAATTAATCCAAGATTAATTATGTTCGAGTCAAATGTCATTGGTGAATCTTTGGGAAGCGACCCAAGAGATTCCTGGATATGTTGGCAGTAAATATGGTCATCGGACAATTCAAACACGTGCGTACCTCGTACCATGTTCTCACCGATTTACAAGATATGGTTGGCTTCTAGCAAAGCATCGTGCCTACCCAATTCTCCAGAAATATTCAACGAGGAATATATAATCTGTATCATGCTAGGCCTGGGGCTGGCCCTGTGTCTGCCCCGTACGAAGCATATATCGGATCCCACGTAACTAGTCTCTGTAATCGGATAATCATGACCTAGTCATATTATCTCGATAACTGCAACATTTAAGAGTACTAGTACCGTATCCTGTGTGACCATCATCTCCATATTACTGAAGTGATACTCCCATCTTGACATCACATCCAATATACTACTATTCTCAGTAAACTCAACAGATGCGTACACAGAACCTGTTAAAGCTGCAGATGACCAATACCCAAGCAAACTGATTGTCGCAAGTATTAGCGATGCAAGTCTCAGGTTAAAGATCACATACACCTACCCTGATTTAGATTCCCAAAGACACATAGTCATAATATCAATGGGACTCCGAGGGGTCTATCCAGAGCGAAGCTGTTCCCGGTCCAACGGCTAACAAAACCTCTTATCACACTTGCATAAGTATCCAATACCTAAATATATGAGAACTATGTCGTTAAGCTTCCATAACGCGCACAAATGTAATACTAGTCTATTCCGCATTATCGATGTCCAGTCTCGATAATACTATGACTAGGGATATTTAATGAATAAACCGTTTGTGGATTAATATTGTCTCATATCTTATTAATCTGGTTTAACCATATGGACTTTTATCATTTATATATCCAAGTAATCCAATTACAAAATGATAAAATAGCAATTTCCGTTGTCACATAGTTAATTTGTACAAAAACATAATGTCTTTTACAAATAGTGATGATATGGGTCATAATTGTCCAACACGAACCTAGTGCCAAGGGTAAAGAAGTTGCAGAACAAAGCAAGGCTAGACCGAAACCTAAGAGTACAACACCAAAGACTAAGGACATCAAGTGTTTCAAGTGTTTGGGTATGAGACACTATGTTTCACAGTGCACTAACAGGTGCACCTTAGTGATTGATAAGAATAGTGGTGAGGTACATTATACCGGTAGTGAGGTTTAGGTTGATGATGATGAGTCTGAGATTGAGGATACTAGTGACAAAGAGGGAGCTGCATACCCACTGGATAACTTGTCCTTAGTTGTCAAGCATGCTTTGAGTGCATAAATTATTGAGGATGAGTGTGATCAACAGAGGGAGAACATATTTCATATTAGATGTCGTGTGAATGGCAAGGGGTGTAGTATGATCATTGATGGGGGCAATTATGCTAATGTCGCAAGTATAGCTTTAGTTGAGAGATTGGGATTAGATTGCTTGAAACATCTCAAGCCTTACAAGTTGCAGTGGTTAAATGATTGTGGCGAAATAAAAGTGACTAAGCAGGTATTATTGAGCTTTACCATTGGGCCATACACGGATGATGTCCTATGTGATGTGATACCGATGCATACAGGACATATTCTTTTGGTCAGGCCATGGCAGTTTGATAGGAAGGTCATACACAATGGGTTCAAAAATAAGTATTCCTTTCAGCATAAGGGAAAATCCATTACTTTATACCCACTTACACCGAAGCAAGTCCACGAGGATCAAGTCAAGTTGTAACTTGAGAAGGATAGAGAGAACGAGAGTGCAAACACAACCTTAGAGAAAACATGTGAGGGGAGTGTGATCGAACCTAGTAAGGAAATTAAGGCTAAGGTCGTGAGTGTTCCCAATGGGAGTATGAGTGATATTAAGGTGGAAACAAAATGGCAAGTGAAAAAACGCTTCTACATGGGTGAGGGTGAAGCTAAGATAGCTTTTAAGGCCAGCGAGCTTATGCTTTTGCTAGTTTACAAGGATCGCTGTGTTTGTATTACTAACATTGACCATTTGCTTCCTGTGTCCATTTCATCTATTTTGTATGAATTTGGTGATGTGCTGATAGAGGACATTCCTAGTGGGCTTCCACCCCTTTGAGGGAATAAGCACCAGATAGATTTCATACCTGGCGTAGCCATTCCCAACAGAACAGTCTACCGCAGCAACCTGGAAGAAACTAAGGAACTTCAAAAGCAAGTGAGGGAGTTGATGGAGAAAGGGTATGTCAGAGAAAGTATGAGTCCATCTGCGGTACCAGTTCTTCTAATTCCTAAGAAAGATGGGTTGTGGCGTATGTGCGTTGATTCTCGAGTGATCAACAATATAACGGTAAAGTATCACCATATTCCTAGACTAGATGACATGTTGGATGAATTGCATGGTTCCAAAGTTTTTAGTAAGATTGATTTAAAGAGTGGATACCATCAAATTCGCATAAGAGAGGGAGATTAGTGGAAAATTACATTTAAGACCAAGTATGGCTTGTATGAATGGTTAGTTATGTCATTTGGTCTTATAAATGTACCTAGCATATTTATGAGATTAATGAATCATATTATGCGTGCATTTATAGGTAAGTTTGTTGTAGTTTATTTTTATGACATCTTAGCCTACAGTAAAACATTAGATGACCATATTACACATTTGAAGCATGTTCTTAAAGTGTTGAGGCAGGAAAAACTGTATGCTAACTTTGGTAAGTGCACTTTTTATTGGGGTTTTAGCACGGGCGCAACTCACGGTTCGGGTGAAATCATAATTTTAAAAACTTTTTAAATTACCGAATAAATTATTCAATATCTAGTATGAATAATTTATTCATATTTCACCTAAACATATTTATTCGATATCAAATAACAACATAAATAGTTAAGAAACATCGCGAAACGTTTACGAAAATATTTTTCCGCAAAATGGCATAAAATACATTTTGACCGAACCGACTACCCAATGCATATAGGGGCTGCCTAGGTCAGTCTCAACAGCGCTCGGGCATTTTATGGGCTGCCTGAATAGTGACCAATTAACTATTTGGGCAGCCGTCACCCGGTTGGCTCAAAAGTCCACGGTAACATCATTTTTCGCTGTTTTCACTTATTTCAACTCCGAAACAATTTCCGAAAATTGTTACAATACCTAAAACACAGCCAATACATTTATATGACATCATTTTCATCACAATAAACCCAGTTTTCCAGATCTGATTTTGTAACAAAAATAATCAATTTTTCATGTTTTAATCCAACTTTCTCAACATTAATCAAATTAATCACAACACCAATCCAAGCCACCACCTATGAAGCACCCAAAAATAATTCTAGGTATTAAAAGAGTGGTCATAACACTCTAGAATGGCAACATATCAGCAAATGATCAAATTGAACAAATATTACAATAATATCATTCAATATCATTTCACACATGCACCAGCCTTCCATTTCATCCTCCAAATCAAAAACCCCAAATTATTAAGAAAAGAAGAAACCCTAGAATCTCACTAGATCATCAAGAAACAAGAAACATGCTATCTAGGCTTTAAGGATATATAGAATTACCTTTTATTCTCCTAATTCCTTAAGCTTTTTTTCTTGATTTTCTTCATTTTCCATCTTGAATCATCAAGCATAATTTGGGAGCTATTTGGAGGAAGCATTCAGCCATGCTTGCTTATCAAAATAAGAAAACAAAATTTTCAATTTTAAATACAAGTAATTGCCGACTTTGAGGGGCAAAAATGTCATTTTTCTAATTTAATTTCATTAAATTAAAATTAAACTTTATGTTAGCAAATCAAATTTGCACACCTAAATTTTAATTAAAACATGCCACATGTATCAATAATAATTAGCCATATAACATAACAATTATGAAATATATTATATTATTTAATTATTTAAATATCTAAATAATTAATTAATATAATTATTATTATATATGTATTTTATTTACATTAAATAACAAATACATATATTAATGGCATATGTTAAAATCTCATTTGACAAAAATTAATGTGTATCTAATCAAATTATGTATTAGATACAAATACAGAATAATTATGATTGACCAAAATTGCCCTTATGCATGTGTTTTCGTTTAATCGTTTAAACGATTCGAATTAACTCTTTTTATCTTGTGAAGTATTATGAATAATCTGTATTATTCATAACGCGTTGCCCAAGTTCTCAACGAGTACACTTCATATTGTGGGACTCTCTAAGTTTAGGTTTATCCATCACGAAATCTAATTTCGTGTCCATAATTCACCCACTCATAAATTATGACGACCACGGATAATCTCGCTAAACTATGCAAGTTGAGGTCATTGCATACGTATAATCCCTCTGTCACAAACTATCCATATTATACCTAGGATATAGATAAGAACGTTAAATCCTTATGGTATAATATAGTCGACTTTCAAATTTATGATCTCTAAATAACACTCGGAACTTGATTCCAAAGTTATACCACGGCCATGGATTTACTATATCGCAAACATGTGCAGGATACATATGCCCTGTACACAGGACTGACGGATTCTATCTTGATACGCACTGGATATCATGAGCATCAGTCCACACCCAACGAACATGTGGAGGTCTGATCTAAATAGATCGGTGACATAACTGCCATCAAAGTATGGAGGATAACTCATATATCAAATATGGTATCTCAAGTCGAAGGACCACTATGCTCGTTCAACTCGAGAAGATTCCTATTGACGTTGGTGTACCATCTATTAGGAAATCTTCAGTGAGTCGTTCAGTGTTTATCAAATAAACACCTACATGTCAATATGAGTCTCCCGAGATTCATGGTTCATTGGGATAAACCATCAGACCAAGTCACGATATACGATATATACTGGTCTCAGCGGATTTTACTAACCGACCCGTGTTAGTAAATCTTTATCAGGAACTTTATTTAAGGATATACAACTTATAGTGATGCTTCCCAATGTCAATTACAAACTACGTTGTAACTGCGCACTATGTTGTAAATCCTTGGGTCTTTGTCTAATATACACGTATCACTAAATCAGATTTAGTTTCAATCTAATTATAATTAGATATCTAATCGTAATTAGATCGAATATATATGTAAAAGACAAGAGTGCTACCATTAAATAAGTAATATTTTGGAAAAAGACATTGTTCGTATTCATGAATCGGACATAAATACGATCCGGATTGGCACTCCGAGCACCAACCCTAACAATTTCTATATGGATATGATTTTTTTCCTGGTTTTGTTGTAAGTACAGATGGCATCGAAGTTGATGTAGATAAGGTAAAGGAAATTCAGGATTGGCCTACACCGACAAATGTGACAGAAGTCTGAAGCTTCCATGGATTACCAAACTTCTATCGCAGGTTCGTAAGAGACTTCAGCAGTATTGCAGCACCACTGACTGAAGTAGTGAAGAAAACTATTGGCTTCAAATAGGGAGAAGAGCAGGAGCTTGTATTTCAGGATCTTAAAATGAAGTTGTGCAGTGCACCAGTTTTGGCACTTCCCAACTTTGAGAATACATTTGAGATTGAGTGTGACGCATCCGGGATAGGCATTGAAGCGGTTCTTATGCAAGAGAAGCGACCAATAGCTTACTTTAGTCAGAAGCTGAATGAAGCAGTTTTGAGGTACCCCACATATGACAAGGAGTTGTTTGTGCTAGTGAGAGCCCTTGAGACTTGACAGCATTATTTGTGGCCTCGAGAGTTTGTGATCCATACATATCATGAATCATTGAATCATTTGAAGGGCCAAGGTAAGCTGAAAAAATGACATGCACGATGGTTAGAGTTTGTTGAGACATTGCCATATGTAATCCGCTACAAACAATGTAAGGAAAATATTTTCGCTGGTGCACTATCGCGAAGGTATGCTTTACATACTTCATTGAGTGCAAGAATACTTGGGTTTGAATTTATTAAAGAACTTTATGCAAGTGATACTGACTTTAGTATTATCTATGATGCATTTAAAAAGTCAACATTTAGTAAATTCTACCAACATGATGGTTTTATATTTATGGAGAATAGATTATGCATTCTTGTTTGTAGTATGTGTGAATTGTTAGTTAGGGAAGCGCATGAGGGGGGTTTAATGGGGCACTTTGGCATTGCTAAGACCTTATGGGTATCGAGTGAACATTTCTATTGGGCTACAATGCAGAGAGATATTGAGCGTTTGTGTGATAAATGTTTGATTTGTAAAAAGGCTATATCTAAGGTTATGCCTCATGGGTTGTACACACCATCGCCTGTACCTAATGAGCTATGGGTAGATATACCAATGGACTTTATATTGGGTTTACCTAGGACTAGGCAGGGTAGGGATCCCATCTTTGTAGTGGTTGATAGGTTCAGTAAGATGACACACTTTATAGCATGTCATAAGACTGATGATGCCACTAACATTGCTGACTTGTTCTTTAGAGAAGTAGTATGGCTCCATGGAATTCCACGGAGTATAGTTTCAAATCGTGATGTTAAATTCCTTAGTCAATTTTGGAAAGTTTTATGGGGTAAGTTAGGAACTAAACTTTTGTATTCTACTACTTGCCACCCCCAAACTGATGGGCAAACCGAAGTGGTTAATAGGACTTTGACTCAGTTATTGCGTACTATTAACTAAGGACTTAAAAACTTGGGAGGATTTTTTTCCTTTTATTGAATTTGCATATAACTGTAGCATTCATTCTTCTACATCTTATTCACCATTTGAAATTGTTTATGGTTCTTAGCCACTAAATCCATTAGATTTGTTACCATTGCTTATTGACGAGCATATAGGGTTAGATGGCAAAAGGAGAGCTAATTTGGTGAAACACATACATGAGAAAGTAAGAGAGCACATACAGCGAAAGAATGAGCAGTATACTTCTAATGCAAATAAGGAAAGAAAGCGTGTGGTATTTCAACCTGGTGATTGGGTTTGGGTACACATGCGCAAGGAGAGA
Organism: Zanthoxylum bungeanum; assembly: GCA_019454045.1. Lineage (NCBI taxonomy): Eukaryota > Viridiplantae > Streptophyta > Magnoliopsida > Sapindales > Rutaceae > Zanthoxylum > Zanthoxylum bungeanum. The sequence continues at coordinate 3,424 of SKCR01046972.1, read as the reverse complement.
TTTCTTGAACAGCGTAAATCAAAGCAACAACCGAGAGGGGATGGTCCATTTCAAGTCTTGGAACAGATTAATGATAATGCATACAAGCTGGATTTACAAGGTGAGTATAATATATCTGCTACATTTAATATTTCTGACTTAATTTTTTTTTTTTTGCAGGTACAAATTCGAGGTCGAATCCTATTCAAAAGGGAGAGAATGACACGAATTCAGGCACTCAAGAAACATTAGATGCCACGACCAACAATATGGTAGATGTTATCATTATTTTAAAATATTCTTAAAGAAACATAACTATCTATAAATTATGGAGAACTTTGGTAAACCTTAATGAGATAAGGATAACCAAAATTCACCCTAAAAAATGAAGTTATTTTTTGCCACTAAATATAAAATTTTAAGCCACAAAAATTCGTATGTTTCGGTGATAACCATAATCCATGTATTCAATCATCAAAAAGAAAAACAAGAGTGTAGACATTTTATTTTTGCGCATAGCCCGATAATGAGTCTAGTATAGGGGCACCACTTGAAAGTTTAGAAAGTTACAATGTTTAATGCCGAAAGGGAAAGAAACTCTAGAGATTTCAGAAGAGTAGCCAAATTTAGGTCAGACATCACCTATGTCTGTCCAACCTTTTCTCGGACCATAAAATCCAGCCGGACATACCCTGAAAACCCTAAATTCGACCGGACATATGGAAATTGTCAATGAACATGCAGACTGTCAATCATTGATATCAATGTATCTGATTAATATCCAGTCAGACATATATTTCATATAAATGTCAAGTCGGACATGTATCGAGCTGTCAGCCAGTATGTAGAATTTCAATTACTGAAATCACGAACCTAATTGATGTTCGGCCATACATCTATTTGAAATAATTGTCCGGCTAGACATAAATCGAGCTGTAGCTGACACTGCAGATTGGTAATCATTGGAGACAATGAGGGGATTTAAATTCCCATTCCCTTTTCAGCTTCTACTTAAGCACTATAAATTAGTCCTCAAGCCATCTATAATGGGAACTTTGGTCTTCAGTCTTCAGTCATCAGCCTAGTCCTAAGTTTTGAAACCATGAAACCTGAAATTATGAAAGGAAACAACGAGAGAAAAACAGTGAGGAAATTGTTAAGAGTTCCCCGGAGTTTCCTATTTCGGCAAGCAATCTAGGAATCATACAAGCTTTCAGATGAGCTTTCTGAGATATATTCACTTAAAAGGTATGACCTAAAGGCACCCTATTATAATTTCTGATTATTTTATAGTACTGTTCTGACACAGTATCTCTGGCCGGACATATACAAGATTAATAAATATCCTGCCATATATAGTTATATCCTTTTGTTATATAGGATGGAAACCCGGACATAAATTCCATAGCCGATTCCGAATAGACTGTAATATGGTTTGCACTCGAGATACAACTCCATGTACCACTGCGAAATAATCAAACAAGACAGTTTTACAGAACTCAATTTCATGGTTGTTACGTTATTTCTGGACTATTACTCTAGTAATGAATGTTTTTTTCTAGTTCACCTGGAATGTCCGGCCAGACTCACTGTATATCTGTTCGGACATCCCTAATGTCAATATCTGGCCAGACTTCCCCGAAGCCAAGCTGATTTCACTATCTTATCCTTTAATCGTTGTCTTTGTTAAAAATTATCTTGTTATTTTTGCTTCTATTCTAAAACTATTTATGTGTGCCTCTGCCCTATTACACTTTTATTTTATGATGAATATCTGGCTAGAGTTAAACTAAGTCCAGCCGGACATTAATTTTATAAAGAATGTCTGGCCAAGCTTCTATGAAGCCAGGCCGACGAGGCGTGTATTATGTCCTACTTACTTTGTTGTCTTTCTTTATTATTGATATATTATATAGTCATTTATTTAGTGCCATGTTACATGATTATTATCATTAATTATTCATGATTTTGTGCTATCAGTCTCTTTGGTTTGCAAAAACATATCCGAACGGATATGTAACATGTACAGTCGGACATTAGTCGCACGAAAAATGTCTGGTTAAATATATGCCCTGATTTGTTCTATTCAAATTTATTATGGCTTCAACTACTTCTGGATAATTGTAACTTTCTCCATAGCATTCCTTTTTTTACTATCTTTATAATTCTGCTTCTGGATATGTATTTTCACCAGTTATATTACCATCTTTATTAAGTGGTTTCATCCTTGTGTGTTTTTTTAATTGCATAATATCACATTATAAGATATGGTGATATCTCTTTTAAACTCGAATATTTTATTGACATCATAAATAGACCATTTCAAACCTAAACAGGCTTAAGGTCGGACCTTGCAAGGGGTGTAGTATGGCCGTGAATCATTCTCAGTGTCTTATACTGGGTGGTGATGCATTTATTATTCGAGTAGTCCCTCATTGGTCTACTGTACTCTATATGGTCTGTGAGCCCAACAGTTTTGTGGTCGCCGACATCCTAGGGATAGCGAAAAACCATGTTTCTCTCCTATAGAAGATGTTTACTTTTCAATGTATGAGAGAATGAGTTTATGTACCCTATATTGGAATATAAGCTAAGCCAAACCTAAAGAAGACGTTAGACTTACTACGTTTGGAAGGAATAAGGTTGGAAGGATATATGATGATGTTTGAGTACACCCTGTATTTCATGCATTGCATCCATACACGCATAATATTGACCCTTTGTGGATAAATCCATCATAGTGGCCCGTTGGATTAGAGAAATAGGCAGACTAGTCAGAGGTCAGATAAGAAGCTTGGAGATAGCCAACGCAAGAGTTCCCGCATAGATCAATTAGAAGCCAACATGGATAAGATTACAAAATAGTTGCAGAGCCTGGTCAATTTTATGGCCAATTTGATGGTACCCAATGCGGCAAGAACAAGCAATATGAGCCGTGAGAAGCCGGAGAATAGGGTGCCTGAAGAAATCCCTACTCTAGATGATGATGAAGACTCGACAGGATATATTGTAGATAGAATGACCAACACCAAAGCTGAACTCCAAAAGATGAGGGAACAAATGGATTCAATTGCTCAAAAGATGAAGGGAAAACATGAAGATCATTTGCATTATGATGCAATGGCTTTCGAAGAACAACTACTTGCCGAGTTCAAGAAGCCAAACATGGTAAATTTCAATGGGAACAGGGATTCGAAAGTTTATCTTTGCCAGTACGTGTCTATGATGAGTGCTATTCGCATGTCCAAGCGTCAAGTCTTAAAGATGTTTAGGACGTCTCTCGAAGGAACACTGGTGGCATGGTACCATGGCCTTAAAGAGGCGATAAAGGATGATTGGAAGAAACTACTGGAGGGATTCCTCAATTAATATGTGATGGACATAGTGATTGATCTATCACTCCGTGAATTGGAAAATACTAAGAAAAAACTAGAGGAAAACTTCA
>SKCR01046971.1:0-46562 GCA_019454045.1 Zanthoxylum bungeanum | reverse complement strand
CCTGGAGGATGGCTAACTGGCCAGCTAGATGATCTGATTGCTCGCTGCTCGAAGCCATAATTATGTCTGCAAGTCCCGTAGGCTGAATAAAGGCTCGTTTGCTATAAATCGCCAAATTATAGACGCTGGTTTTCGCTCGAGGTCCACAATCGAGATTTCGTAGAGATATGGCACTAGCGGTCCTACAAAACAAGAGGTGGAGTGAGCGTGAAGGGTCTATCCACCGGTGTGGTGGATGCCGTAGGCACTCCGACGCCCAAGTCAGTAGTGGAAATGAGCTATTAATGCCGTTGGAGGAGGAGCAAGATCAGGGATTACCTTGATCCCCGTAGGTTTCCGTAAGGGTGGTAAGTCGGTGGTTCTGAGAGCTCTGGAGAGAATACGACTAAGCTAAAAGTTGTGGTGCTTGCCCCTTTCCTTAGTGGACTTCTTCTATTATTTATATGCACTAGAGAGGAGTGTTTATTTAATGCATTTAATTTCTCGTCCGTTTGATGCTTGAAACAGCTGATCCATGAAAGGGGTAGTTATGAGTCTGAGCGTTTCGTGGGCTAGCACACGAGGGGTTAGGATGTTATTTAGGTAATATATTTTTTTGGGTTCGGGCTTGTGAAACAACTTGAACCAATATAGGCTTATATAAATGGGCTTCCTCTGAGGGTCTTGGGTCTTTAGATTGATAGGAGATGAATGTTGGGTCTTCCCCTTGTGCGTGGGCCTGAGAAAGTAATTGGGCCTTGTGGTATATTTTCGGATCAGTCAAGGGGAGCTGTGGCACCTTTGATATTGGTCATGAAGCGAAAAGTAAAAAATGCCCTTAGCCCAAATTTGGCCCGTACAATAATAAGCTTAAAAGAATCATGCCACTTGTAACCAATAATAATCAAACATATTGCATAACAATTATGTAATATTGATATAATTTAATTATCTAAATATTTAATATTTAAACACCTAAATAATTAATTAATGTGATTATTATTATATATGTATTTTTATTTACATTAAATAACAAATACATATATTAATGCATGTGTCAAAGTCTCTTTTGACAAATAATTAATATGTATCAAATCAAATTTTGTATCAAATACAAATACACATTAATTATTAATTGACCGAAATGCCCCTAATGCATGTATTTTTGTTTAACCGTTTAAACTATTCGAATTAACTCATTTAATCCGATGAAGTATTATGAATAATCTGTATTATTCATAACGCATTACCCAAGTGCTCAACGAGTACACTTCATATTGTGAGACTCTCTAAGTTTAGGTTTATCCGTCATGTAATTCAATTTCGTGTCCATAATTTACCCACTCATGAATTATGACGACCACAGATAATCTCGCTAAACTATACAAGTCGAGGTCATTGCATATGTATAATCCATTTGTCACAAGCTATCAATATTATACCGGGGATATAGATAAGAACGTCAAATCCTTAAAGTATAATATAGTCGACTTTCAAATTTACGATCTCTAAATAACACTCGGAACTCGCTTCCGAAGTATACCACGGCCATGGATTTACTAGATTAAAAATACGTACATGATACTTATGCCCTGTACATATGATTGACAGATTCTATCTGATACTCACAGGATATCATGAACATCAGTCCATACCCAACAAACAGACGGAGGTCTGATCTAAATAGATCGGTGACGTGACTGTCATCAAAGTGTGGAGGATATCTCATATATCCACAGTGGTATCTCAAGTCGAAGAACCACTATACTACTCGACTCGAGAAGATTCCCACTGACGTTGGTGTACCATCTATTAGAAAATCTTCAGTGAGTCATTCAGTGTTTATCAAATAAATACCTACACGTCTATACGAGTCTCCCTAGACTCATGGTTCATTGGGATAAACCATCGGACCAAGTCTCGATATACGACATGTACTAGTCTCAACGGATTTTACTAACCGACCTATGTCAGTAAATCTTGACCAGAAACTTTATTTGATAATATACTTCTAGTAGTGACACTTCCCAATGTCAATTACAAACTACTTTGTAACTGGGCACTACAAAATATATTATCGGGTCTTTGTCTAATATATACATACCAATAAACCATATTTAGTTTCAATATAATCGTAATTAGATCGAATTTGTATATAAAAGCAAGAAGTACTACCATAAATAAGTAATATTATGGAAAAAAGAAATTGTTCGTATTCATGAATCGGACATAAATATGATCCGGATTGGCACTCCGAGCACCAACCCTAACACTTGCTGCAAAGCATGAGCCAATGGCTATAGCATCTTTGATGATGCAGTATTTACATGATATGTTCGTGCAGCCTTCAGAGCGGCAACGTCATGAGGCTATGCTATCAGAGATGACCGTAAGGATAAAGGAAGGTACATCTGTTCGAGAGCACATCTTAAGGATGAAAACCTATCTCAATAAGACTAGAACTCATGGATCTCATAGTGACGAGCATAGCCACGTGAACATGATCATGGAAACCTTTTCGAAGAGTTTCTTACAATTTAAAAGTAACTATGCTATGAATAAGTTGACTTTTACTCCTACTTAGCTGGTTATTAAGCTCACCCATTACGAGTCCATGCCGGTGGATTCTCGTAAGCCTAGTGGAGAGGCAGATGTTACCGAACCTTCCAAATCTGCTAAGAAGAAGAAGAAAAACATTGGCAAGGGTGAGGTAAAGTCCATGAAGAAGAACAAAAGAAGCTCCAATGACTCCAAGCCCAAAGGAAAATGTTTCCTTTGTGACAAAGATGGGTATCGGTAAAGGAATTGTCCTTAATACCTTGTAAAGATGAAATAGAAGAAGGCCACATGTAAATACGATTTAATTGTAATTGAGTCTTTATTAGTGGAGGATGATAAATACATATTGATTGTTGATTCTGGAGCCACTAACCATGTTTGTTCTTCTTTGCAGCTACTTGACTCATGGAGGGACCTTGCAGAAGGTGACTACAGTATGAGGGTCAGGAAAGAGGATATCGTTTCAGCTAGAGCAATGAGAGTTTCCAGTTTAAATTTTTTAAATAATTATATTTAAATTTAAACAATGTACTATTTATTCATGGGTTTCACATAAATTTAATTTCTGTTTCTAAATTTTTGGATGATGGTTTTCAATTTCTTTTAATAATAATTCAATTGTTATTGCTAGATATGGATTAAATGTATGCATAGGAAACTCGGAGAACAACTTATATATGTTAAGACCGTTAACACATAGTTCATTGCCCAACACTGAATTGTGTAAGGTTGAAAAACCTAAAACAAAACTACAAAAGTTGCACACAATGACACATATCTGTGGCATCTTAGACTTGGACATATTAGTCTTGATCGAATAGATAGGTTGATAAAGAACGGGGCTTTAAAACAGTTAAAGCTTGATACCTTACCAATCTGCGAATCTTATCAAGAAGGAAAATGACCAAGAGACCTTTTACTGGAATAGGTATAATAGCCAGTCAAACACTTAAGCTAATATATAGTTCCATATAAATCTGATCCTAATACCCTTTTAGAGTTGTGGAGCGGTAGTAAAGCTAGTTTACTATATTTCGGCATATGAGGGTGTCCAACATATGTACTAAAGAATAAGATTACAAAGTTGGAGCCACGTTCTCAGGAGTTCCTATTTGTAGGCTATCATAATGAGACTGTGGGTGGTTTCTTCTATAGTCCAGAAGATAAAAAAATGTTTTTATCGAAAAATACTATGTTTCTTGACGAGGATAATGTGAGAGAGTTCAAACCTCGAAGTAAAGTTATACTCGAGGAGTTACTTGCTGGTTCGACCAGTGCACCATTGTCAATAATTGTTGACAAAAACATAATACCTTTGATATTTTAGCGTCAGATGCATGTACATTAGAATGGTCTACCACCTAGACACAGTGAGAGGGTTGTGCGACAACCTGATCGCTATCTAGGAGTATGAGAGGCATAAGTTGTCACATCCAGTGACGGTGTAAATGATTTATTGACCTATTGTAGTGCAATGAGTGGTTATGATAAAAAAGAAATGGCTCAAAGCCATGAACCCCGAGATGGAGTCGATGTACTCTAACTCAGTCTGGAAACTTATAGACCAACCTAAGGGGGGTAAAACCCATCAGTTGCTAGTGGATCTAAAAATAAAGATGGGATAATATTGGAAGTTACTGACATTTAAGGCTAGGCTAGTGGCTATGGGTTATACGCAGAAAGATAGAGTCGACTATGTGGAGACTTTCTCGCCAATAGCCATGCTCAAATCCATTCGCACTCTTCTCTACATTGCCGCATATTATGACTATAAAATTTGACAAATGGACGTCAAGACAACATTCTTTAATGGCAATCTTGATGAGTGTATCTATATGGTACAACCAGATGGGTTCATAGCCCAAGGTCAAAAGAAAACGTTTTGCAAACTGCAAAGGTCCTTTTATGGACTCAAGCAGGCATCTCGATCTTGGAACATAAGATTTGATACCACGATCAAGTCTTATGATTTTGAGCAGAATGTCGATGAGCCTTGTGTGTACAAGTGTGTTATTAACGGTAAGGTGGTTTTTCTCATTTTATACATCGATGATATTTTACTCATTGGAAATGATGTAAAATTATTATCAAACGTGAAATCCTAGCTAGCTAACTAATTCCAAATGAAATATTTATGAGGGGCCAGTTATGACTTGGGATCCAAATTCTTCAAGATCATAAGAAATGGTTATTAGATATGTCTCAAGCGTCCTATATCGATAAGATCCTTGTGCGATTTGAGATACAGAATTCCAAGAAAGGCAACTTGCCCTTTCGACATTGAATTCATTTATTGAATGAATAGTCTCCTAAGACACCTTAAGAGGTTGAGGAAATGAGACGTATCATTATGCCTCAGTAGTTGGTAGTCTTAAGTATGATATATTGTGCACGAGATCAGACATTTGTTTTATAGTGGAAGTAGTCAGTACGTTTCAGTCTGACCCATGATTAGATCATTGAGTGGACGTGAAACACATTCTCAAGTATCTTAAGCGAATGAGAAAGATGTTTGTGTATACTGGTGAAAATAAGATCCTCAGAGGATATACAAATTCTTATTTCCGACGGACATGGATTCTACGAAACCAAAATCCGTATCAGTGTTTACCTTAGGTGGTGGGGCCAGTGTGGAGGAGCATAGAGCAATCTTGTTTGTTGATTCCACCATGGAGGCTGAGTATGTAACAGCTTGCGAAGTAGGTAACGAAACAGTCTGGCTCCGAATATTCTTAGGAGATCTGGAAGTTGTTCCAGATATAGATAAATCACTCATACTTTATTGCGATAATAGTTGTGCAGTGACAAACTTCATAGAACCAAGAAGCCACAAAAAAGGAAAGCATATATAAAGGAAATAACATCTCATTAGGGAGATAGTGTAGATAGGAGACGTATCTTTCACGAAGATTGCATCCATATAGTACCTAGCTGATATGTTTACAAAGACTTGTTGGCTAAAGTGTTTGAAGGTCACATAGAGGGTCTAGGATTATGTGACATGTTCCATTTGCTCCAGTGTAAATGAGAGATTGTTGGATATATGTCTAGAGTTTCATGTAATGTGTAAATGAAATTATTCGATTGAAATAAAAGATATATTATTCATCTAGAAATTATTTTGATTTAAATCGCATATTATAAATTATCTAGTTTACCCTTGATTACTTATGTGATTTCAGGCTTAGTGTATGATTGTCATACATGAAAGGATTTAAGCCTGAAATTAGTATTCTAAAATAGTTCATATGGACCAAACAAAACAAGTACTTTATTTGTGGTTTATCTATTGCTGCGGTCCATTCTATAAATGTATGGCGACCTTGATCCATGATCGTCCATATGGTGACATGAGAATGGAGGCACCTTATATGATGTGATCATATAGGCTAGACCCAAATAGAAATTAATTTATTATAGCATCCGTTAAATAAAGAAATTCATTTCAATCTACTAGATGGTCATAAATGGATTGATATGAATCATAAGTTTACTAAGAACTCCTGCATGGCAGGCTATGTCTTTTGATTTACAAATGTGAGGTTGGTGAAGAAATACCGACCAATGGCTACATACTTTGGGGACATGGTTTGGTGTGTGGCTGTGGACGTTTCACATAGATATGTAGTTCACTCTTTCTTGCGAGAAGTAGAAGAGTATATTCTTTAAGGGTTGATTCGGTACTTGAATGATTAGAACGCTCAACTCTTTCTATTACGAATAGAAAGATTAATATTCATAATAATAATGAATAAATCATTTAGAGAATAATGGTACTTAAGGTAAAAATAATTAGAGGGGTATAATGGACATTTTGACCCAGCTCTAATTATTAGATACTCGTGAAGGGTCAATCCGTATACAATGACTATATCGATGGACACCGACGTAATTCGGCTTATATAATATATCTACAGTGACGACAGTGCAACTTTAGGTTTTTAGTATAGTAACCTGAAGTTAATAATTAAGAATATTTAATTAAAATATTTATTTAATATTTCGGGATTATTGGAGCTCGGAACTATAGGTCCATTTAGTCCCCGTGCTAGCTCAATATATTATAGCAAATTTAATATAATTGGATTGTCCAATTTTTAACTCATGTGCATTAATATTATTAATATGATTAATCATATGTCATACTTGAAACTTTATATTAGTTTTAATATAAAGTTTTTTCCCATAATAAATGATTATGAGATAATCATTTACTGTTTATTAAAATTTTATTATTATTAAATTAATTTATAATTTATATAATTTTGGAAATGGATATATTGAAATTTGAATTCAAATCTTTTCATTTTCAAAATTGGTAGTTACATTATTCATAATGGTAATTTTAAATGTCATAATGAAGACATCTAATAAAATTTAATTTTATGGAAAATGGCCATGGTGGTCGAATTTTCACAAGGGGCAAGGCAATGATTTCGTTTTGTTTTTGATAACAAATTAAACCCTACATATAAAAAGAAAAAGTATGTTTTCATTTTACCCTCATCTAACTTCACAGAACCATAGCCTCCCTAGTCCTTTTGTTTTCTTTGAGGAGTTGAAGAGCAAAAGGAATAATGAAAGTTGTGTGAAAAAACCTTGATCCTAAAAATTTTAGAGATCCTTTATGTGAGTGAAGCCCACTTTTATATTTGTTGGTTGCGAGTCATTGCACATAAGATCTTTGGAACTTGACATAAAATTTATTCTTCTTCTTCTTGCACATCTCGACAATGAGCAGAAAAATCTGGTCACTGCCGTAATTTAACATTTCTTATGCTTGGATTTTATCATGTTCTTGTGCATAAAATTTTGGGAGCACGAAGGGATGTTTTGTGGACATTTTAGGGCTTTTTTGATGTGAATATTTTATCTCGAATAGCTGCTAAAGTGAGTAAAATAGTGAGCAGTGCACACATGTAGAGAAATTTCAATGTGCAAAACAATCCAGTTTTTCACTACTGTATTAGGACTGTTCCTGGGGCTGTTTGTAATATCCCGAATATTTTTCAGAACGATTTGTACAAGCTTTCCGAATTGAAGTTTGGAATTTGGAAATGATTGATATTCGAAAATAAGGATCTATGTGTTGGAAAATATATTGGAATATTTTTTTAAGTGAAGTTTCATTATGTTGGAAAACGCATGGTTCTGAAAACCGGTTACGCGATTTTTGATTATATTATTTTACGCGTAAAATTTCTTGTTTCGGCTATAAAGATATCAAACAAACTTTGATTGAACTGATTTCTGAACCATCAAACTCGTTTTTCCGAGACGAACAACTTTCGTGTCGAACAATTTTTTAAGTTTATATTAGAATGGCTTCGAAAATGTAAATTTATGTGAAAGTCCCATGATAGGGGTTTGACTGTAATTTTCGGGTGTCAAATTGTAAATTTCAGGAAGTTTTCTATAAATACCCATAATTTCTGAAATTATCAAAAATGGCAAAACTTCTTAATCCTCCAAACTCGACCTCTCATCCCCAAAATTCACCCTTCTCGATTTCTGGTTGCGCCGGCCACACCCCAGCCATCGCCAGCAGGCTCACCACCCCAAAAAGATGCGCCGGAGCTCCCCCATCCTCCAGCTGCCGGCGGCCGGCCAAGAGACGCCGGAATCCGGCGATATGGCGTGAAGAAGGCACATGAATAGGTATTCTGATTCCGGCTCTTCGTTTCATTTCATGACCCGAGCCACCGGTCAAATCGAAGCTCTCGGAGAGTACTATAAGATGGCGATGACGATTTTTCTGATCCGTGCTCGACTGCATGCAAAATGAGGAGAATAAGTAGCGGTGAACAATAACATCGAATTGACAATACCTCCGATCGAAATTCCATCGATTCCAGCGCATTCGTGGGATCGAGTGGAGTCTGTATAAGGCCTCGAAATCTTGGTAAGACCTCATAGTAAAAATTCATTAATTCCAAGCTTTCCGTTAAATGTTCGGATGTTTCCAATAGCTTCGTAGAGTAGCATAATGATATAAATTTAATTGTTTGAGTATTAGTATATTGAATATGAGCATTTGATAGAATCCGAGTGAAAACGTAACGAGTTTGATTAATGCGATAGAATATGCAAATTTTTGGTAAAAGTGGGTTTGCGTATAAAGATGTATTTTGATTTTAATGATAGTTATGAGTTATTTATAATATTACAAACATGTTTGGATAAATCCGGGTAGGTTTGGAAGTTTCGGGACCCTTCCGTAGCGTTTGCGGAAACGTTTTCAGAAGAATTTCCAAAAATACGTAAACCGAGAATTTAAGATAACCGATCACTTGGGTTAGTTTATAATGATGTTATAAGATTATTGGAACTGAAAATATTGAGATCGGTCTTGTTTTGGTTTTTCCAGAAAGATCCAGGATTTTTTCATAGTTAAGTCGAGAATACCGTAAATCGCGATTCTGATAACATTATCACCTTTTGTTTTGACAAATGTGACTAGGACCTAGAGTGCTCGCGAAGCCAGATAAGTAACCCATGCAATGAGACTTAAATTAGTTCTTTCGTGTTTGATTATATATATATATATATATATATATATATATATATAATATATATATATATATATATATATAAAGCACAATGGTGTTGGAAGAAAGAGAGTGTAACAAATGGTTATGATTAAGATAAATAATGAATCCAAATGCTATTTTTATGTGGCTTAATTGGCGGCTCAGATCATTTCATTATAATCCAATGGCTAATAAAGAATCATTTCATTATAGAATCTCTATAAAAATGGAAAAAGAAAATTACCAAATAAATTAAAGAATAAAATCATTTATTAATGGAAAATAAAAACTACCAAATAAATTAAAGAATAAAATCATTTAATTAAAAAATAAAATCATTTCATTATAAATAAATTAAATAACAGAATCTTAATCTCTCTGTAAATTCTGTAACACTGTGCCGTAGACACGGGCACACACTAGTATATATATATATATATATATATATATATATATATGAATGACATGTTAGGATAAAAGATGATAGTTAAGGTATATTCTTGAGAACGAAGTTCGAGATTACGTATGGTTTGGATAATCGACTACCATGGGTATAGATCTTTGTTATTGATATGACATGAAGTGAGTCATGAAATGAACTTAATGTTCATATGTATGTATGGGTATATGGAAGTGTATGAATCGGCACTAATATGGATTCGTGTATGTAAATGTATGCGTATGTATAAGTAGACCCGGTCTGCTGTTCGGTTCGGTTCCGAAAGGTTCCCAGTTCCATGAGTGTGGACCCGGAACCGAACCAGTTAATTCCGGTTCGGTTCCGATTCCACACTAAATGTGGAACCGGAATCGAACCGTTCGGTTCCGGTTCCATTCAGGTTTTTTTTTTTGCTTTATTGAAAATAAAAAATTGAGTTTGATAAATTAATATAATTTAAAATTATGAATTTGAATTTATATAATAAACTTACATTACATAATTACATTAAATTACAAATAAAATTCTTATCTAAGAAAAATTATTAAATTAAAGAGCTTGAACTTAATTTTTTAATAACTTAAGTTGCCTACGTATTCTCCAGGGGTGAGAGGAATCAAAGCTCACGTAGTTCCATTACATTTTAAATATATTTCCTCATTGTAATTTTACAATTATTTAAATATTTAATTATCAATCGTCATCAGTGTATGTTGATCTTTTAGCTCCAGTTCCGCTTGCGCTTGCAGATGCATTAACGAACAAGTCTTCAAATTCATCAGGGGCATCTTCTTGTTGCCTCAGATCAGCTCGGGTCCAATCATCCACATATTTTGTTGCTTCTAGAGTGCTTGGATGTAATAAAGACCGTATGACTTCCAATATATTGCCTCTCATGCTAAAGGTTTGCTCAACCGCAACAGTGGAAACATGTGCTGCCAATATCTCTTTAGCAATAATTGATAATACAATATATACATTTTGATGTCGGTTCCACCATTCAAGGATTTGAGCTTCCGTCATTTCAATTCCAAGTTCAACCGCATGATGTCTTTCCAGGTGCTTGATCATATTGCCGTATCCACCAGAAAATTTGTAAGAAACCCCACAATGGTTGCATACTGCTATTGAACCTTCATCAGTACCGTCTAAATAAAAATGAATTTTGAAAACATCCGAGGAACGAGACTTAAATTCTCTTCTCCGTGAACCGATATTAGGGCCGCTCTCTTGGATTGGCACATTTGACATTGTGTTCACAGATGAGCTTGCCATTTGGTGTTTAAGAAATTTTAAAGAATTAGGGAATTAAGAATGAGAGAATTATAGGAATTGAGAGAATTGAGAAATTGGTGTGTTGAAATAATGAAAAATGACCCATATTTATACATTTTAAGAATATTTTTGTGATACCTAAAATGCCCTTAAAATTGACCATTTTATTACTGTTATTAGGGGTAATTTGGGAATTCCCCAAATTTAATTTTTTTTGGACGTTGGGGGCAGGGAGCTACTAGCCTTTGGGCTGGCCCCAAACAGCTAGTAGCCATGGGGGGGTTGTAATCGAAAGGTTCCAGCGGTTCCAACCGGTTCGGTTAGGGTAGAAACCCTAACCGAACCGGTCAGGTTCCGGTTCCTGTTCGGAACCGGAACCTTTGCCGAGTCTATGCATAAACATGTGTATTACCATATTAATGCGTATTTATATATGTATGACATGATTTGATATGTATGATTTAGGTATAAAGGATTGGTAAAAGAAATAAGTTATGACTTTAGAATTTGTAATAGTACGTGTAGATGTGCGTCATTGGGACAAGTTTGTTATTGATTAATGTATACGATTTAGCGGTATAAAGGTTGATTTGGTATAGGCTAAAATCTTTTCTTAGTGATGGAAGTTCGTGATTGATTGGATACGTCTATGAATGGTGAATGTTGATTGGTAAGTAAAGAATATGAGGATTGTAAAACTCATGGTATCGGAATTCGAAGTAATAAATACATTCATATGATTGATATATGTATATAAATGTATGTGTGTGATGATTCTGAATGATTAAAAAATGTTTGTCATGTATATGTTTGGGTATGAGAAATCGTGTAATGAGTTTGTGACACGTGACATGTATGCATATGGGTATATTTAATTGGTTAATGATTTTGTGGTGTAGTAGCCGAGCGGGTTAGGGAATCTGTTCGGACGGCATTCATTTCATACATATTCTAAATAGGTAATGAGTTCCGTATGAGTATTGTATGTTTGAGCCAGCTCATATGTATGTGTTGTCTTAATTGTGTTTTCTTGGATGTTGGACAATTATAACCCATAGCATCACTATTTGTACAGAACATGACGTTGTTGTACAAATTAACTATGTGACAAAGGAAATTGCTCTTTTATCATTTGTAATTGGATTACCTAGATATATAAATGATAAAAGTCAATATGATTAGTACCAGATTAATAAGATATGAGACAATATTAATCCACTAAGGTTTAATCATTAAATATCTCTAGTCGTAGTATTATCGAGACTGGACATCGATAATACGGAATAGGCTAGTATTGCACTTGTGCGCATTATGGAGGCATAACGGCATAGTTCTCATATATTTGGGTATTGGATACTCATGCAAGTGTAATAAAATGTTCTGTTTACCGATGGTACGGAAACAGCTTCGCTCTAGATAGACCCCTCGGAATCCAATTGGTAGTATGACTATGTGTCTATGGGAATCCGAATCAGGGTAGGTGTATTTGGTCTTAACCTGAGACTTGCGTCGCTAATACTTGCGATAATCAGTATCCTTTGGTTTTGGTCGCCCGGGGCTTTAACAGGTTCTGTGTACGCCTCTTCTGGGTATACTAAGAATTGTTGTGTATTGGATGTGTTGTCAAGATGGAAGTATCACTTCAGTCATATGGAGATGTGATCACGCAGGATACGGAACTAGTACTCTTTAGTACTGCAGTTATCGGGATAATATGACTAGGTCATGATTATCCGATTATAGAGACTAGTTACAAGTGATCCGATATATGCATCGTACGGGGCAGACACAATCCAGCCCCAAGCCTAGCATGTGACATTCTAATACTGGATCATAATACGCAATACTACGTATACTACGTCTGACAAAGATTACATATTCCTTTAAAGAATATTTCTGGAGAATTGGGTAGGCACGGTGCTTTGCTAGAAGCCAACCATGTCTTGTAAATCGGTGAGAACGTGGTACTGGGTATGAACGTATTCGGATAGTCCGATGAGCGTATTTACTGCCAACATATCCATGGATCTCTTGGGTCGCTTCCCGAAGATTCACCGTTGAGATTTGACTCGAACATAAATTAATCTAGGATTAATTATGAGAAAGAAAATTAATCTCGGATTAATTACGGGCAATAAATTAATCTGGGATTAATTAAAAGAGAAAGAAATAATCTGAGATTAATTGCGTCGAGAATTTATCTGGGATTAAATTCGTCGAAAAGAGAGAATGCGATTAATTTGGAATTAATCGGTAAAGTAAATTTAATAGTGAAATTAGATTTTACTATTTAATTTATTTAACTGGGTTAAAATAATATATTTGATATATTAAATGAAATCGGATTTCAAAGCGAAATTAAAATTAGATTTTAATTCAAGCTAACGAATTAATTTAGAATTAATTCGTAAGCGACTTACAAAATAATTTTGCGAGTCACTATTATTTAATTAAATTGGATTTAATTATGTCGCGACGGAAAATTCGTTTAATCGGATTAAACGAACCAGAGCCCGAAGTGTGTTTAGCAAGTCACTTGAATTTTGAATTTAAGAGGTGGGGCCCACCAACTTACATCACTAGTCACTTTTTGGTGATGGAAGTTGTTGAGAGCCTTTAATGAATCTTACACAACACACTTTGCTTTTTCTTTTTTGAAAATATATACACACTTTTGTGGGTTGACTTGGTCATAAGTTTTTTGAAAACAAAAACACAAAACTTCATCTCTCTCCCATTCTCTCTACCATGGCCGAAACTTTACTCCTTGGAGGAGAAAATTTTTCTTTCAATTTGTTCCAAGCTAGCACTTACAAGGAGTGAATCAAGGTGATAGGGAAACTCACTCGAGAGTTTGGAACTCGATTTCAAGCTCCAAAGCTTCCAACACATCCAACAAAGAAGGAATTTTTGAAACATTTTCAACCAATCAATGTGAGTATTCCACAATTCTCTGGATAATTCACACACGAATCACTCTTAGACGATCTTGGCATGTTCTAGGAACACTTACATTGGTATCAGAGCGATCTAAGTTTGATTTAGAATTCTAGGGTTTGTAAACTTTAATTTGGGATTTTTATGTTTGGAGCATGATTTGCCTAAATTGGTTGTTTGGTTATGTTGGTATGATGTTGAATTGGATTTTGCATCCTTGTTTTTTTGAAAAATTGATAGGATTAATTTTCCCAAAAATATACCCCTTGGCCGAATACATGAACCTTAGGTGTATCATGGTGATTTTTGATTTTAGACCATTGGATGTGTTTAAAAACATGAAATAAATTGATTGTTGATTTAATTTGATTGAAATCAAATTGATTGAAATTTTGTGCCATATTGCCGTGAATACCATATGCATGTTATAAGATTGATTTTGCTTCAATTTGTGTTGGACATGAATTGAAAAAAAAGAGCATGATTATTTGAATTAATTAGTGTTTTGGAAGCGTTAGATTAATTAATTATGGTAATTTGACCGGCGTAAACACACACGTATAAAGCAAGCGTACGTATCGTTCAAGTAGTATAAAAAGTATCGATCCCACGAGGACTTAAAACCTTATCTATTAATTTTTATGAGGTCAAATGATTACTAGTATCTAACAGGTTTTTTAATTGATTTGAAATGGCGACGATTCTAAATTTAAAGACAAGTAAATAAAATTGTTCGAAAGTAGATTTTAAGAAAATTCAATATTAAAAACTATCTAGGGTTGTGATTTATTCCAATATTATTTAAAGATGAAGTGGTTATTTTATAGTTGGGTAATATATTGATTTATTAACCTGAAACACTAAATTATGTAAAAGCCTCTTCCGATGGTCAATTACAAATACCTAGTATAATCCAATTGAACCATATGTCTATGTCAACCAAATTACCTAGATTCATTAAGATTAAGTTCCAATTATGGCTACCCCCACCCGACAGGTATATTCCTATCCTGTAAGGAAATCTATTAAAAGGGTTATCTATCCTCAAGGAAGATCGTGGGCTATTGAGTCTGAGGTCTTAAACTTAAAATCCATATGTCTAGTTCATTTTAAGTTTACCTAGTCAATTTAATTAATGGCCAGTTAATTAAAGAGCATTAAGATTAAGACTCAATAAATAAATTTTTATATTACCCAAATTATAATTTAACCCTTATAAACGGTGATATTGGATTTCATCACAACCCTAGATAACTAACTTAGTTATGACACATAACTAGGGCTGGTAAAATAAAAGACATAAAATGCTGAAAAGTAATTGCGGTAAAGTAAATACTGAAAGGTAAATTACAATAAAATAAATGCTAAGGTAAAATGAATTACTTTTACTACTACTAATTTAGATATCCCTCATAAAGTAATATATAAACTTGTGATAATATTACCAACCGACCAATCTGGCGGTATCCTTGATTAAGTCAAATTAAGTCCAACCAGCCATTAAGGCGGAACCAAAATAAACCAGCCATAAAGGCGGAACCAAAATTAAATTACCAACCGACCAATCTGGCGGTATCCTTGATTAGTCAGGTTTAAACCAGATTAAAATTAAATTACCAACCGACCAATATAGCGGTATCCTTTATTAGTCAGGTTTTAAATAGTGAATATATTATTTTTAAGGGAGATTAATCTAAATAGCAATAGTAAAAGAATTACCTTTCACCCTAGCTGGGGAAGTTACCTCCTCATGTGAATAGTAAAAACTGTAAAAAGTAAAGAAAGTAAATTACTATTATTACAAAACGTAATTAAAATTATTACAAAACTAAAAACTAAAATTAAAACGAAACTTAGAGAGAGAAGAACTCCCTAATTACATCAAAGAAGTGGGAGGGAGAGGTACACTGAAATCTGAAATTTCGAGCTCTATTTATAGGCGCGGATAAGGGTCCGGCGTCGCGACGCTGGAACAGTTTAGCGTCGCTACGCCAAGTACAGTGAATCGTGGCACAATGACGGCTTGACACGTAGTGAGGCGGCTAAGAGCTCAGATCCTTATCCGATGACGTGGCACTGTTCATGACGTCATTGGTGACATCACACTGACGTGTGGAGGGCGATTGTCGGCACCGTGAGATCTCGACACGTGGCACCGGCGCACATTAGCAAGTCCGTTGAGATGGCGACACGTGGCATGGCGCAAGATAGCATGATCGGCGCATGTTAGGAAATTTTCTGATTGGTCCACGTGTCCACGGCGTACTTTAGCAAATCCGACGCATGCTGGGAGTCGCGACGCGAAAGGCTTCAGCATCGCGACGCGAAATGACGATTTTGCCCTTTTTGTCTAGTTTTTTCCTGTTTTGCTCCAATTCACCTCCAGAATGTCCTGAAACTTTATTTATCTACAAAATAACACAAAACACATCAAAATATTCACAAAACTCAAGTAACTATACAAATTTTAGGTTAATTGAGTGGGAAATAGTGATAGATTTACCACTCATCACACCCCCAAACGTAACATTTTGCTAGTCCTCGAGCAAAACATAAAATAACATGAAAATAAAATTTAACTAAGCCACTTTCGTAGGGATCACGGTTGCATTTAGCGTATGCAACAAGCCTTTAAACCCCTAGGTGTCCCTAGTGGACGAGTTGTAGTCTCGTGAGGGTTTACAGCAATGATACCCACAAACATTTTACAAAAGTAAAAAGGTAGTGAAACTAATGCACACAAAAGCAAAAAGACAAGAGAAAAGAGAATAAAGAAGTTAGTGACTAATCAGGTGAAACTTCTATTCAAGTTACTAGTTGTTTTGTTTCTTTCTAAATTACCAAATAAGTAAATTCTCTGATCATTTTTACCATTCTTCATAAACACAGCCAACATAATATTAAACAACTCATTTTTGCCCATAGCAGTCATAAGTGCAGTTGATAAGAGAGTAATATTTTTGTCCTAAAGTTCTATCAGATTTCACACCTTTTTAGCAATGGAATAAATTTTTTTGATTTTTTTTGATTTTTTCTTTGATTTTTCTCTATTTTTTATTTATATATAATATCTTCCGTCTATGTAGCGAGTGTTGGGTCGGTGGCTCCCAAGCCAGTTGGCTTTAGGGCACCAGGTGTTAAGACACCCCTATGAACTTAATTACTCAGACTTCAGATATATATATTTTTGCAGCATCTTTGATCCATGTAGCGAGCTTTGGGCCAGTGACTCCCAAACCAGTTTGTTTTAGGGCACTAGGTGTTAAAACACCCTTACAGACTTAATAACTCGAATCTCAGACGTTTTTTTTTTTTTTAAAATTTTTACTCCATCACTTTTTGAGATGCTTCCTCCAATTAAATAGAGCACTCAATATTACAAACTTTTCAATTTTAGCTCATGTCCGTATGTTTCCATGTATGTTGATAATACCTGCTAACTGAGCATATGGAGATCCATTTTAGTCAGTGTAAGGAGAATTTACAAATTAATAATTTAAAATGAAATAAACAAAAATTAACTTGTTCCGAAATAAATGGTTTGAGATACGTATCAGGAGTGGGAACTCCTTACTCAGCTACCTCTCACCAATTTCACCTTTTTAGTCAAAACACAAAAATACAAAAAAAACACAAAATATTTTTGTAATTTTTGAAAATTTTTCAATTTTTTTGTATTTTTCGAAAAATTTTGGACTAAAAATAAAAACAACATACAAACTAAAAACAAGGCACTAATCAACTAATTTCCTCCCCCAAACCTAAATGAGACATTGTCCTCAATATCTTAAACAATAGAAGAAGAGTTTAGAAGATAATACCTGGTTTGCTGAAATTTTACAGGAAATTAAAGGTTAAGATCCAGATTAATTCTACGCCTCTTACCACGATCGTCCTCGGACCAATTTATCTTTGAAATGATAGGGTCAACTTTTGGTTCATAGGCTATGAGTTGGTCAATTAGATCTGGAGCAGTTCTGGCAGTAAATATGAGTTCTTTTAAAGGTTTTGATATGAACCCATTTCTCCGAGCATCATCAAGAAACACACAAAGAAAATCATAAAACCATCAACGTTGTTCAGCCCAATTGGTTTCTGGTGTATGTTCAGGTTCGCCCAAGATAACACAATAAAAATTTCCTCCAATGTACCCAAGCCACCTGGCAAAGCAATAAAAGCATCAGCACGTTAATCATTTCTACCAGTCGTTCAGACATACCTGGCACGATTAATTCCTCTCCGTTTGATGGTTCAATAAGATTTGCCTCTGCCCAGGGTTTTGGGATGATTCCCAAAACGTGACTGCCTCCTTCCTGTACGGCCTTTGAAATAATCCCCATAAGTCCGAGATTGCCTCCGCCATATATTAGTGCATATTCCTTGCAGCTAAGACTCGACCCAATTCCTGTGCTGCTTCTATGTATTGTGGTTTAGTACCAACAGTGCTACCGCAAAACACACAATGTTTTTCAACTCGTCTTCTTGAAGTGGCTTCCATTTTTTTACTCTGGATGTCTTCAAAAGTGCAATGATGAGTTGAATTTATAATACCTGAAAAGGGTGAGTAAAAATAGCACAAGTATCTTCCAAGGACGATTAGTAGCAAAATAGTAAAATAATCGTGATAGTCAACAAGATCTGGATCCTGTCGGAGGAAATAAAAGAAAATAACAAAACAAATCACAATTATTAGGAAAAGACAAAGAGATATAATATGTACAAGAATTTTCAGCTTGATTAACATCTATGCGTCAGGGACAAGCTTCCCATCCAATTTTCTTATAAATTGGCAAACAAGGTCTTTTTGAGTCAGATTCCCAAGACTTAACTGTTGTCTTTCTTTTTGAAATTGTGTATGTAATCTGCGAAAGTCTATGTGAACATATCCACTGGGATGCGTCTCAAGAGTCAAAGATATATCATCTAAATACTCCTTACTCAAGCCATCCCTAATGAATTTAATTTTGTCTTCGCGATTATCAGACACCATTCCTAAAGAACGACAACGAGTATTGTAATTCCATCGTGCACATTTATAACAAACACCCATTTGTTTAGCTCTTCGTTTCTTTGCATAGGTGCTTCTTCCAAAACCAGGCAGATGTGAAATAAAAGAGTCAGAAGACTCACCTGCCAATCGGACTCGTGCTTCAATTACCCAACGAATGTCATTGGGAACACCATGGATCATCAGTAACCTCATCCGTTCCAAGCGAGCTTTGTAAACTTCCATTAGAGATTTTTGGAGAGGAGAGAAGGAAATTATTGTGAAGATTTGCGAGAGCTTCTTCCATCTTGAAATGACTTAATCTGCAAAAACTAAACACACCAATTAAATCACACCAAATCACAATATATACAAAAATTGCATGGGTTGCCTCCCTGCGAGCGTAAGTTTAAAGTCGTCAGCTAGACGTGACTTCTTGAACGTTAGGCTGGATCTGAAAGTGTGACACTTTCTTTTTGTCGCTCAAATGATTCTCCCAGTTAGTGCTTGACACGCTGACTGTTAACTTGAATGTGTTGTTGGTATTGGATCCAGTAACTCAACAGCTCCATATGGTAAAACCTGAGTGATCACACAATGGTCCGGACCACCTAGATTTCAACTTTCCAGGGAAAAGTTTCAATCTCTCGAGTTGTACAACAACACCTGCTGCCTTGGTTCCAACTGTCTGTGCACTATTTTTCGGTCATGCCATTTTTTGGTCTTTTCCTTGTATTGTTAATTGGGCATTGTCATAAGCCTGTAGGTGAAATTCCTCAATTCATTGAGTTGGTGAAGTCTTTTCTCTCCTGCAGCTTGTGAGTCAAGATTCAAATTCTTCAGTGCCCAGTACGCCTTGTGTTCAAGCTCAACTGGCAGATGGCATGCTTTCCCAAACACCAATCGATATGGTGACATACCAATGGGTGTCTTGTAAGCTGTTCGGTAGGCCCATAATGCATCATCTAGTTTGTAGACCAGTCCCTCCTTGTTGATCCAACGGTTCTTTCTAGGATTCTCTTGATCTCCCTGTTTGAAACCTCAACCTGTCCATTTGGCTGTGGATGGTAAGATGTGGCAATCTTGTGAGTAACTCCATATTTGGAGATAGGAGTGCATCAAAGTATCTGTTGCAGAAAGAAATGAGAGCCACCATCGCTGATGATTGCTCGAGGTGTTCCAAACCGAGTGAAAATGTTCTTTTTCAGGAATTTGATCACCACTTTTGAATCATTGGATGGCAGTGCAATTGCTTAACCCATTTGGAGACGTAGTCTACAGCAACCAAGGATGTACAGGTTTCCAATGATGGAACAAAGGGTCCCATGAAATCAATACCCCATACATCGAATATCTCCACTTCCAGAATGTTTTGCAACGGTCCTTCGTTCTCCTCGAAATATTCCCCGTTCTCTGGCACCATGTCACATTGAAAAGCAAAAAGATAAGCATCTTTAAAAAGTGTGGGCCAGAACAAACCTGATTGAAGGACTTTGGCATGCAGTTTTTTCCCTGATGAAGTGTCCGCCGTGATATTGGTGATGAATGACAGTGTTGCAAAACATGTTGACCTCTCCTGTGTGGAACACCCATCTCACCCCCCCCCAATAATTGATCAGACACAGCGTTTAAACAGTACGGTTCATCCCAGACATAGTGCTTGACTTTTTGAAGAAAATTCTTATGTTGCTGAGTTGTGAGACCATTCCAACGGCCATTTCCTGACACAATATAGTTGACATAGTCAGCATAACCAAGGGACTTCCTGTTGTTTCATGGCGAACAGCTGTTCATCTGGAAAATTTCTTTGATTGATAATTCTTTGCCAGCTGTTTCTCCATTCTCGGCCTCGATAAGTGATCTGCCACCTGGTTTTCTGTTCCTTTCCTGTCTCGAATCTCCACGTTGAATTCTTGTAAAAGAAGTATCCAACGGATCAATCTGGGTTTGGCATCTTTCTTTGTGATCATATATTTGATTGCTGAATGATATGTGTAGACCACCACTTTGGACCCAACAGATAGGAGCGGAATTTGTCAAAAGCGTACACAACTGCTAGCAACTCCTTTTCAGTGGTTGTGTAGTTGAGTTGAGCTTCATTCAGAGTTCTGTTGGAGTAGTAAATGGTGTGGAAAATCTTTGCTTTGCGTTGTCCCAAAACTGCACCTACAGCAAAATCACTAGCATCACACATTACTCGAATGGAAGGTCCAATCTGGTGCTACAATGATGGGAACAGAAATCAGCTTCTGTTTTAAGATCTCGAAAGCTTCTTGGCATTCTTTGGTGAAGTTGAAAGGCACATTCTTTTCCAGAAGATTGCAAAGAGGTTTGGCAATTTGGAAAGTCTTTGATAAATCTCCTGTAAAAACCTGCATGTCCAAGAAAACTCCGAATCCTTTTACAGATGTTGGTGGAGGTAGTTTCTCAATTATCTCGATCTTTGCTTTGTCTACCTCGATTCCCTTTTGTGAGATCCAGGTGTCCAAGAACAATGCCTTCTTGCACCATAAAGTGGCATTCTCCCAGTTGAGTACCAGGTTTGTATCTTCGCACCTTTGTAACACCTGTTCCAATTTTTGCAAGCAATGGTCAAAAGAATCTCCAAACACAGAAAAGTATCCATAAAAACATCCATACTCTGCTCCAGCATGTCTGAGAAGATGGCCATCATGCAACGCTGAAAGTGGCAGGGGCATTACATAATCAAATGGCATCCTGTGGAAAGCAAAAGTACATAGGGACAAGTAAAGGTAGTTTTCTCCTGATCTTCTGGTGCGATGGCAATCTGATTGTACCCTGAATATCCGTCCAGAAAGCAATAGAACTCATGTCCTGTCAGTCTGTCTAACATCTGGTCAATGAATGGTAGCGGAAAATGGTCATTTTTCGTTGGCTTTGTTTAATTTTCGGCAATCCATGCATTCTCTCCATCCAGTCACCGTTCTTGTTGGGATCAGCTCGTTCTTTTCATTGGTGACCACAGTAATTCCTCCTTTCTTTGGCACACACTGCATAGGACTTACCCAAGTGCTATCTGAGATGGGGTAAATGATGCCAGCATCTAACCAGTTGATGATTTCTTTCTTCACGACTTCCTTCATGATTGGATTGAGTCTCCGTTGATGCTCCACTGTGGGTTTGTACTCATCATTCATTAAGATTTTGTGCATGTAAAATGATGGACTAATGCCTCGAATGTCTGCTATAGTCTAGCCAATGGCTTTCTTGTGCTCTCGTAACACTCTCAGGAACTTTTCTTCCTGCTCCAATGTTAGTGAAGAAGAAATAATAACAGGTAATTCAGAAGAGTTTCCAAGAAATACATACCTGAGATGGCTCGGAAGTAACTTCAGCTCCAACTGTGGTGGTTCTTCAATCGAAGGCTTGATTCGATCTTTCTTTGGCAGTTCTAAACTTTCAACTGGTGGTGTTGCTTTGAATCGGAATGGTTTGTCAAGGTAGTTGATACATTCCAGGATTTCAGCATCTAGCTCACTGTCAGTCATGTTGGTGATGCAAGCTTCAAGTGTATCTGTGGGATTTGGCTCAATATTTTGAACAATACTTTCAACAATATCAACTCTGAAGCACTCTTCTTCCTTTTCATCACTCGGGAATTTCATAGCTTTGAAAACATTAAATGTCACTTCTTGGTCCTGCACTTTCATGGTTAGTTCTCTTTTTTGCACATCAATCACAGTTTTACCTGTAGCCAAAAATGGTCTCCCAAGAATGATAGGTATTTCTTTGTCTTCTTCCATGTCAAGGATGATGAAGTCTGCTGGAAGGATGAGTTTGTCAACTTTGACTAGCACATTTTCAACGACTCCTCTCGGAAATGCGAGCGTTCGATCAGCAAGTTGCAAAGATACCGAGGTAGGCATTGCTTCTCCAATTTGCAGTTTCCTGTAAATAGAAAAAGGCATTAAATTAACACTGGCACCTAAATCACATAAAGCCTTACCGATGTAATGTTCTCCAATGGTGCAAGGTACAGTGAAACTGCCAGAATCTTTCAACTTTGGGGGAAGCTTCCTCTGAATGATGGCGCTGCATTCTTCTGTCAAAGCTACTGTCTCGTAATCTCCCAATCTCCGTGGTAAGAGTCTCCATAAATTTGCATATCTGATCTAGTTTGGTGTTGACTGATGTATTAGCTCTACTTTCATAAATTCATGCAATTCTTTGGATCATGCTCCTTTCAGTTGGCCACAAGGAATTATTGTTGGCCATTTCTTCGATTAGTTCCCAGGCTTGATCTTCTCCTTTTGCCATTAAAGCTCCTCCAGCAGCAGCATCTATTGTGGTTCTCATTATTCCAGAAAGTCCATTATAGAATGTTTGGACTTGAAGCCATTTTGGAATCTCATGGTGTGGACATTTCCGGAGTAAATCTTTGTACCTTTCCCAAGCTTCGTAGGGAGTTTATGAGTCTTGTTGCATAAAGGATGTGATGTCATTCCACAGCTTTCCGGTTTTGGCTGGTGGAAAGTACTTTGCAAGAAATTTGGTGGCTAAAGTGTTCCATGTTGTGATAGAACCTGCTGGTATTGAATGTAGCCAAGCTTTAGCTCTGTCCTTCAAGGAATATGGGAAAACACGCAGTCTCATTGCTTCTTCAGCTTCTCGGTTGTAATTGAAAGTGCCGCAAACTTCCAGGAAGTTGCTGATGTGGGCATTAGGATCTTCAGTTGCATTCCCCCCAAATTGAACTGACTGCTGAATCATCTGAATGCATGTTTTGATGTCTCCTGCATTTGCTGGTAATGGAAGAAGTACAATACATGAAATGAGTCTGTCAACTACCGGAATGGTTCTGTCTCGAATGGGAATTGGTGGTGCAACCTCTAAAGGTTCAGGTTCCATGTTGACTAAAGCTTCTTAGGCTTCTCGCATTTCCCTTCTCAACTGTCTGATAGTTCTTTCAATTTCCGGGTCAAGCGGTCGGAGTTCAATGCTTTTGGTTCGTCTCATGAAGTGTCTGAGAACCTGAAACACAAGAAAACAAAAACAATAAGTAAAAATAAAATTAGATACAAGTAAAAGTATCTAACCCCTAAATTAATAATAAAAGATAAATAAGTCCCCGACAACGGCGCCAAAAACTTGACCGGCGTAAACACACACGTATAACGCAAGCGTACGTATCGTTCAAGTAGTATAAAAAGTATCGATCCCACGAGGACTTAAAACCTTATCTATTAATTTTATGAGGTCAAATGATTACTAGTATCTAACAGGTTTTTTATTGATTTTGAAATGGCGACGATTCTAATTTAAAGACAAGTAAATAAAATTGTTCGAAAGTAGATTTTAAAAAAATTCAATATTAAAAACTATCTAGGGTTGTGATTTATTCCAATATTATTTAAAGATGAAGTGGTATCTTATAGTTGGGTAATATATTGATTTATTAACCTGAAACACTAAATTATGTAAAAGCATCTTCCGATGGTCAATTACAAATACCTAGTATAATACAATTGAACCATATTTTTATGTCAACCAAATTACTAGATTCATTAAGATTAAGTTCCAATTATGGCTACCCCCGCCCGACAGGTATATTCCTAACCTGTAAGGAAATCTATTAAAAAGGTTATCTATCCTCAAGGAAGATCGTGGGCTATTGAGTCTGAGGTCTTAAACTTAAAATCCCTATGTCTAGTTCATTTTAAGTTTACCTAGTCAATTTAATTAATGGCCAGTTAATTAAAGAGCATTAAGATTAAGACTCAATAAATAAATCTTTATATTACCCAAATTATAATTTAACCCTTATAAACCGGTGATATTGGATTTCATCACAACACTAGATAACTAACTTAGTTATGACACATAACTAGGGCTGGTAAAATAAAAGACATAAAATGCTGAAAGGTAATTGCGGTAAATTAAATACTGAAAGGTAAATTACAATAAAATAAATGCTAAGGTAAAAGGAATTACTTTTACTACTACTAATTTAGATATCTCCCATAAAATAATATATAAACTTGTGATAATATTACCACCGACCAATCTGGCGGTATCCTTTATTAAGTCAATTAAGTCAAACCAGTCATTAAGGCGAACCAAAATAAACCAGCCATAAAAGCGGAACCAAATTAAATTACCAACCGACCATTAGCGGTATCCTTTATTAGTCAGGTTTTAAATAGTGAATATATTATTTTTAAGGGAGATTAATCTAAATAGCAATAGTAAAAGAATTACCTTTCACCCTAGCTGGGGAGTTACCTCCTCATGTGAATAGTAAAAACTGTAAAAAGTAAAGAAAGTAATTACTATTATTACAAAACGTAATTAAAATTATTACAAAACTAAAAACTAAAAATTAAAACGAAACTTAGAGAGAGAAGAACTCCCTAATTACATCAAAGAAGTGGGAGGGAGAGGTACACTGAAATCTGAAATTTCGAGCTCTATTTATAGGCGCGGATAAGGGTCCGGCGTCGCGACGCTGGAACAGTTTAGCGTCGCTACGCCAGGTACAGTGAATCGTGGCACAATGACGGCTTGACACGTAGCGAGGCGGCTAAGAGCTCAGATCCTTATCCGATGATGTGGCACTGTTCATGACGTCATTGGTGACATCACGCTGACGTGTGGAGGGCGATTGTCGGCACTGTGAGATCTCGACACGTGGCACCGCCGCACATTAGCAAGTCCGTTGAGATGGCGATACGTGGCACGGCGCAAGATAGCATGATCGGCGCATTTTAGCAGGCGGCGCATGTTAGGAAATTTTTTGATTGGTCCACGTGTCCACGGCGTACTTTAGTAAATCTGGCGCATGCTGGGAGTCGCGACGCGAAAGGCTTCAGCGTCGCGACGCTGAAATGATGATGATTTTGCCCTTTTTTGTCTAGTTTTTTCCTGTTTTGCTCCAATTCACCTCCAGAATGTCCTGAAACTTTATTTATCTACAAAATAACACAAAACACATCAAAATATTCACAAAACTCAAGTAACTATACAAAATATTAGGTTAATTGAGTGGGAAATAGTGATAGATTTACCACTCATCATAATTACACTTGAATTAAATTAATTTGTAATTTGGAATAATGAGTTAATTTAATTTATTGAATTTGGTCTTGGTTGGGCCAAGTTTGGTTTAGGATAATTGGTTGGATCCAATTGGGCCTAAAACCATTTCTATAAAGTCCAAATATGATAAGTGGGCCTTTAATATTTTAATTGGGCCTAATAGGCCTAAATTGATTTTTGGCATTGGGTGATTCCTAATTGGGCCTTGGCATCTTGGGTTTGACCTATAATTACCAAAGCACATGCCTTAAGAATTAATTGAAAGCCCATTGGACTTTAATTGAATAGTATTGGATACTAATTGGACCTTTGAGACCCGTCAAGATTGGATTTGGAATCCAAGTCTAAAATGCACTATTGAAAGTGTAATTATTTAATTTGGAATTAAATATGAATTAGTATTGAATATAATTTAAATTGGATTTAAAATTATAGTTCGATATAATTCAAGAATACTTACTTTGAGTATTTATTCTTAAACGAGTTGGCCTCGCGCAAATCAAATCATTGTTTGAACATTGGATGGTCACTAATCAAAGATTAATTAATTGGATTAGATTGATTGATAACATGCTTTGTGTGAATAGTTGGATGTATGTATAAATAATGTATATCAGATGGATATTAGAAGGGTGAGGGCAATTTTGGGAATTGTTGTAATAAATTTAGAATTTATTAAATTGGACATGCGTTGTCCAGCCTATTATCTCCTTATCTCATTGTATTTCTCTTCTCACCAATTCCCCCAATGTAAATGAGGTTTCTTTAGAAGTATTATGTAATTGGGTAGAATTATGAATAGTGCTAGCGGGAGAGAGGAAAGTGAGAGATTTGTTCTATGAACAATTCGTTGTATATCCATCCGCATATCATTATTAATTTTATCGCGCCTTATTATGCTTTTAGAATGCATGTTTAAGGGTGTATGATGAGACCTAATTAAAGATAATAAATTGGTTGTCAAATCGCGACAAAACCCTCATTTCATATTAAGCGTTTTTCCTTCCATTGAGTGATTCTCTCTCAAGATCCAAGATTGGCATTGGTTTGTTGGCCAAAGTCAAGACCTTTATCCAACGCGGATGTGTTTGAATCATGAAGGCTTTGTTCCATATCGTACGCCTTGGGCAAGTTTGATTTGTTGGCCAAAGTCAAGGTCACTTCTTGTTCATCGGCCTCGATTACGAAGCTTTCCCACTGTCAATGGGTCACGTTTAACTGGTTTCATTAAGCTTGTTGAGCCAAAGCCAAGGCTTAGTTGATTCAGAGGAAAAGGGGTTAGGGAATATATTGGATATATTGGCATATATTGGATATATGTTTTGGACTTGGATGTCTACCTACTGGATCTAGGAATTGGATGGGATCCAATTGATCTTAGAGATCTACCTAGTTAAGTTTCATACAATTTGTTGGCAAAAGTCAAGGTTGTGTGTTATTTAACGGGATCCTAGCCCACTGGGAAATTAGGTTTCCCGAGTACTCCACTGAGGGTTAGAGGCTCTCCGAAAAATAGTGGGAGGCAAGTATTAAATTTGCAATTTCGTTTAGATACTTGCCAATACGCGCTCATTTCATTTTTTCGTCATTTAAATTTATATATATTAGTTGGACTAATATTCAATTGTTGTTTTAATTGAACAATTGGACTGTATTCAAACTACTTCATTTATAGTTGATTATATAATTGGATTATAGTAATCAATATATTTGAATTTAACTAATCAAATAGTAGTTGATTATATAGTTAGACTATAGCAATCATTATATTCGATTGTACCCGAAATCATTGATTGGATAGTTGGACTACTGGAATCAAGATAACTGAAAGATTAACGTTTAAAATATAATCATGGGTGAAAATGTCTTTAAGCGGCTTCAATTTTCAAATTGGGAAAGAATCTCATGATAGTTCTGGGACCCGAGAAGTTACTTTATTTAATAGAGTGACATCTCGGGCCTGAGCCCGGAGTTGAGCAAATAGTGGAGCATGAGCTTTGGAAGACTCATGGTGATGATAACTTTAGTGCTCAATCTGTTATGCTTGCCGCAATGACTCCTTAATTTCTTTATCAGAACTAAGGATTAGATCTTTATAGTATGATATTGAAATTGAAGGATCTTCATAGATCTATTCTTAGATCTTAGAAGTAATAATTGCAAAAGAAAAATCTTGGAGAGTTAATGGCTATGCTCAATGAGACAGAACTAGAGCTTGCAAGAGGGCAAAGCTAAATCGTCATTGTCTTCTGAGAAGACAAAAGACATATCCCAAGATGTCTGCCTAAACTGTGGCAAACAGGGTCACTGGAAGCGTGACTACTGTATGGACAAGGCTGACATGAAGGAATTGAAGGTGGGACAAGGTTCCGGCTTCAAGTATGTTTGTTATAAACATGTTCACTACTGGTTTTAAAATTGGATTTTTGATACTAGATATGGTACATAAATATATGTACTGATGTGCGGGATCTGCTGATAAACAGGAGACTGGCTTCAGATGAGATCGACCTATGTGTTGGAAACGGGACGATAATCGCTGTTTTGGCCGTAGAAACCTAAGTTTTGGAACTGCCCTTTGGGCATGTACTTAAATTAGGAAACTGTTATAATGTACCTAGTTTGACTAGAAATATTATCTCTATATCTAGTATAACTCGTTGCGGGTATACCTTTATATTCTAGAACAGTAAGTGTTTTGTTTATAAAGATGATATTGAGATAAACACATTAGATGTGAATAACAATGTATTATTTAGAATATAAATGAATCTCAACATATAACATGACAGACAAATAGCTCAAACTGAATTAATCAGATGAGACTTATTTGTGGCATTGTTGTCTGGGACACATTTATAAGAGTCGTATATCCACACTTTCGAAGAGTGGGTACTAGGACGGATTTTATCCTAATTCAAATGATCTCTACGAATCTAGTTTATTAGGCAAAATGCCTAAAATACCTTTTACTTGGTAAAAATGCAATTACCACCGATCTGTTAGCCCTCGTTCATTGTGACATAAGTAGGCCCATGTCTAGCTAGGCTAGAGGTGGATATGAATACTTTGTAACCTTTACGGATGTGGCATCGCGTTACGGTTATGTGTATCTTATGAAACACAAGTCAGAAACTTTTGAGTAATTCAAAGAGTTTCGACACGAAGTAGGAAAACAGATCGGTAAAAGTATTAAAAATATTACGGTTGGACCATAATGTAAAATACAACATATGAGTTTCAAGATTACTTGAAAGAGTATGTCATTCTTTCACAGTGGACTCCTCCCTGGACACCTCAATTTGACTGTGTGTCCGATAAAAGACACCGAACTTTGTTGGACATGGTAAGATTAATAAAGAGTCGCTCTGAGCTACCAATTTCCTTCTGAGGATATGCATTAAACAGTGCAATACTTATTTGGAATAAGGTTCCATGAAAATATGTTAGACAGACTTCATATTAGATATGAACAGGAAAGAAACCGGGTTTCTCATTCCTGAAGATTTGGGTATGCTGGGCATATAATTGAATGTTTGGATGATACCAAACTAGAACCCAAATCGGATAAGTGCCTATTTTTAGCTTGTCTTAGGGAAACCAAAGTATAGTACTTATACATCTCACAAGAGAACAATGTAATTGTTGCTCTCCATACGGCTTTCCTAAGAGGAATTCCTATATGTAGTGGTAAGTGGGAGGAAAGTAAAACTTGATGAAAATCGGAGTAATACTGTTCCTGGCACCGAGTCCTCACGGAACACCAACAGTTCATCAGGGATGAAACTGTACCAATAATCTTCGAATACACAAGAACCACGTAGGTTGGAGAGTTTCAGAAAACAATCTGGGAAGTTTGGGATTCTGATCTCACCTCATGTAGATATTAATCTTATTGAGGAAGACGAACGGCTACGTATGAGGAAGTGATACAAGGTATCGACTCTTTTTATGGCAAAATGTCATGAAGTACGAAATGGATTCCATGTATACCAACCAAGTTTGGACACTGGTTGATGTACCAGAAGGCATTGTGCCTATTGGTACTAAATGAGTCTTTAAGGAAGACATACATGGATGGCAGCATACAAAAGTATACAGCTAGGCTTGTACAGAAAGGGTATCATCAACGACCTAGTGTCGACTACGATGAAATTTTTTCACCTGTTTCCATGATCAAATCCTTTTGGATAATGCTTGCTAATGCAGCATATTTCATTTATGAAATATGGCATATGGACGTCAACACCGCTTTCCTTAACGGAAACCTTTTGGAGGATGTTTACAATATCCTGACGGTTTTGTTGTGCCAAAACATGTAAACAAGGTTTGCAAGTCAAATCGATCCATTTATGGATTGAAGCAAGCATTGCGTTCTTGGAACTAGAGTTTTGATGTAATCATAATGGTATATGATTTAATTCAAAACGAAAAAGATTCTTGTGTATATAAGAAAGTTTGTGGGAGCGCACTGATAATGAATGTCCTATAAGTTGATGATGTATTACTTCTTAGCAATAACATTCCCATAATATAATCGGTGAAAGCTTGGCTTTCATTAAAATTCTCCATGGAATACCTGGGAGAAGCAGGCTTTATTCTAGGAATAAAGATCTACTGGGATAGATCTAGAAAATTACTGACACTCTCTCAGAGTTCGTATGTTTTGTTATGTACGTGACCTGGTGTCTCATATGCTTTGAGCATATGGAGTCACAATCAGGCCAATCTAGGTGATGGTCAATGGATTAATGTAAAGAACATCTTTGAGTATCTTGGACGAACTAAGGATGCTTTCTGGAAATATGGAGAAAAGAGAACTTGAGGTAACTAGGTTCACCGCTGCAAGTTTCCAAACCGATAAAGACGACTTTAAGTTGCAATGAGGGTACATATTTAGTTTGAATAACAGAACAGTGAGCTGGAAATCTTCCAAGCAAGATACCTTGCCGAATAAATAACAAAAGTGGAACATTTCTGCAGCTGAGGCAGGAAAAGAAGCATTTTGGATTTATATAATCCTAATTGGATTATGAGTAGTTATGTTAGCAGCTGAGCTAGGCTATAGCACAGGCTAAGGAATAACGGTCTCATCAATGATCCAAGTATATACTTCGACTATTTCATATGATTCATCGGATCATACATCGTGGCAATGTGATGATCGAATAAAACGCATTAGATGATAAAATTATAAATCCGCTGACGAAAGCTGTTTCTCAGCAGAAATTTGAGCAACCCGTACATAGTCAGGTGTTAGACACTTGAGTGATTGGCTATAGGCCAAGTGGGAGATTGTTGGACAATTATGACCCATAGCATCACTATTTGTACAGAACATGGTGTTGTTGTACAAATTAACTATGTGACAAAGGAAATTGCTCTTTTATCATTTGTAATTGGATTACCTAGATATATAAATGATAAAAGTCCATATGATTAGTACCGGATTAATAAGATATGAGACAATATTAATCCACTAAGGTTTAATCATTAAATATCCCTAGTCGTAGTATTATCGAGACTGGACATCGATAATGCCGAATAGGCTAGTATTGCACTTGTGCGCATTATGGAGGCATAACGGCATAGTTCTCATATATTTGGGTATTGGATACTCATGCAAGTGTAATAGGAGGTTCTGTTTACCGATGGTATGGAAACAGCTTCGCTCTGGATAGACCCCTCGGAATCCCATTGGTAGTATGACTATGTGTCTATGGGAATCCGAATCAGGGTAGGTGTATTTGGTCTTAACCGGAGATTTGCATCGCTAATACTTGCGACAATCAGTATCCTTTGGTTTTGGTCGTCCGGGGCTTTAATAGGTTCTGTGTACGCCTCTTCTGGGTATACTAAGAATTTTAGTGTATTGGATGTGATTTCAAGATGTAAGTATCACTTCAATCATATGGAGATGATGATCACGCATGATGCGTAACTATTTCTCTTTAGTACTGCAGTCATCGGATAATATGACTAAGTCATGATTATCCGATTATAGAGCCTAGTTACCAGTGATCCGATATATGCTTCGTACGGGGCATACATAATTCCAGCCCCAGGCCTAGCATGTGACATTCTGATACTGGATCGTAATACGCAATACTACGTATACTACGCCTGACAAAGATTACATATTCCGTTAAAGAATATTTCTGGAGAATTGGTAGGCACGGTGCTTTGCTAGAATCCAACCATGTCTTGTAAATCGGTGAAAACGTGGTACTGGGTATGCATGTATTCGGATAGTCCGATGACCGTATTTACTGCCAACATATCCAGGGATCTCTTGGGTCGCTTCCCAAAGATTCACCATTGAGATTTGACTCAAACATAAAATTAATCTAGGATTAATTATAAGAGAGAAAATTAATCTGGAATTAATTACGGTAATAAATTAATCTGGGATTAATTAAAAGAGAAAGAAATAATCTGGGATTAATTGCGTCAAGAATTTATATGGGATTAAATTCGTCGAAAAGAGAGAATGCGGTTATTTGGAATTAATCGGTAAAGTAAATTTAATAGTGAAATTATGTTTTACTATTTAATTTATTTAATTGGGCTAAAATAATATATTAGATATATTAAATGAAATCGGATTTCAAAGCGGAATTAAATTTAGATTTTAATTCAAGCTAACAAATTAATTTAGAATTAATTCGTAAGCGACTTACATAATAATTTTGCGAGGCAATATTATTTAATTAAATTGGATTTAATTATGTCGCGACGGAAAATTCGTTTAATCGGATTAAACGAACCAGAGCCCAAAGTGTGTTGAGCAAGTCACTTGAATTTTGAATTTAAGAGGTAGGGCCCACCAACTTACATCACTAGTCACTTTTTAGTGATGGAAGTTGTTGAGAACCTTTAATGAATCTTACACAACACACTTTGCTTTTTCTTTTTTGAAACGATATACACACTTTTGTGGGTTGACTTGGTCATAAGTTTTTTGAAAACAAAAACGCAAAACTTCATCTCTCTCTCATTCTCTCTACCATGGCCGAAACTTTACTCCTTGGAGGAGAAAATTTTTCTTTCAATTTGTTCCAAGCTAGCACTTACAATGAGTGAATCAAGGCGATAGGGAAACTCACCCGAGAGTTTGGAACTCGATTTAAAGCTCCGAAGCTTCCAACACATCCAACAAATAAGGAATTTTTGAAATCTCTTCAACCAATCAATGTAAGTATTTCGCAACTCTCTTGATAATTCACACACGAATCAGTCTTAGACGATCTTGGCATGTTCTAGG
Organism: Zanthoxylum bungeanum; assembly: GCA_019454045.1. Lineage (NCBI taxonomy): Eukaryota > Viridiplantae > Streptophyta > Magnoliopsida > Sapindales > Rutaceae > Zanthoxylum > Zanthoxylum bungeanum. The sequence goes on along the minus strand of SKCR01046971.1, from coordinate 13,536 downwards.
AACACTTACATTGGATGCCTCGACTATTGTGTATGTGTGAGTGAAGTACTTATTTCTGAGTTATAATTATGATTTCAGATATGATTTTGCAGATCATTTGACTAAATTGATTTTTTTTTTTACTTGAAATGTTGATTTCACTCGAGTTGAGACATATGATTTAAGCTTTTCAATAAATTTTGGTTTCAGATAAATACTTTGATGATGAAATGATTTCAAAGGTATGATTTTATGATTTTGGAGGCATGGGGCGAAAACCCACCTCAGATGTAAATTGACTCAGATATGAAATTGACAGATATCGGTATCCAATCTGGTACGTGTGCACACGGGATACAGGATAAGGGATGACAGATGCCCCTAGATCCTGGGTATTAGGCTAGTGGGATAACGAGGCCCCTAGACCCGGATTTCAGAGACAAGTTGGTTGCACTGATAGCACCATTGTTTATTGGTTTAGTGGCTTGGGGGACGGTGAGACGTAACGCCCCAAGACCATGGGATTATGTACAGGATGACATATGGTATTTCAGATGATGTTTTCACAATTGTTTTACAAAAGTTTTGAAAGGAAAGCTCAGATTTAAGTATTGTGAACTAAAAAAGTTATTGCATTGATTGTTAGTATTTACAGAAAAGCTCAGAGTTTTACAGATAGAAAAGAGTTTTCTGAAAAGTTTTACAGAAAGAGATGTATTTTCATATAAGAAAATGGATTTTTGAAAAGACAGTTTTCTTAGACATTTCGTTTGGATTGATGATTTGATGATATTCCAAAGATGGATAATTGTGATAAAAGTATATATGTATGAATTCATGTTTCATATGATTGAAGTGTATTTGATATCAAACGATATACTCTATGGTATTCATGCTTTGCTTCGTATGCTTTGGAGGTTAGCTATTAGAATAACGCATTTTAGATAGGTAATATGAAAGTTTGACATGGGTTAAGTATAAATGAACTTGTAATAATTTAGTAATTCTGATAAATTACTGATATGTTGACTTGTTTGTTATAATACTAGCTATCTTATGCAGTATAGAGGCCTGAGGTTTCAACTCAGTGTTTCAGTACATGGTCTACAGCTCACAGTTAGCTAATGTTTTCGTTTTTAGCCCACATAACCTTTATAAAGTAACCAGCCGTAGTTTAAGCTGACTAAACCACCACGGGTTTAGGATGGCCTTAGCCGCGGGTTTGGGTGGTTTGGTACATAATAAGTTAATTTCGGTTATGAGAAAAACTGATGTTGCATTCAGTGCAGTGAGTGTATTATCAAGGTATGATATGTGTATGTTGTCATCAGATTAATAGGAGATTTATAAGTTTGAGTATAATCACATATATTTGATTTCTATTTAAGTTCTTATTATCACTTGTTATATTTTCATAAGATATGAGTTACTTACTGAGTTTTATAGCTCACACCCTAACAGTTTGCTAGTGTTGCAGGTTCACATTGGACTTAAAGAGCTAGAAGATTCTTGAGGCGTTTTACAGACAGCGGATCACCTCGATTCAGTCAAGTTGGTCTTGAGTCGTTGTATGGTTCTGGGATGTGTCATGGGCTCCCACCGCCTTAGTTTTATTTATTTGTCATGGGCTCCCACATACATACAGAGTTGAGATTATGTCAGGCCCGATACCTATTTTTTATGAATTGAGAATAATGGTTTTTATGTATTATCAGGACACCTCGAGATGCTGGACTTTGATCCAGGTTTCATGATTTTTAGCAGAGGTCATGCCGAAATTTTAATAGCATCAGAGGCTTATGGAAATGGGTTTTCTTGTCTCCTGCCGGTAGCATCATGGTATTTGGTGGGATGTTACACTGTTTCATACTATTAAAATCATCAAAACATTGAAAAACAGAGGCAAAAAGGGCTGGAATGTTTCGGCCATAATGAGGGAGAGAGCATAAAATTTTTCAAGGTCGATTCACGGTGCCTTAGGCGTTTCTGATGTACAAGGAAATCGGTTCCTACACATACTTATCGGGATTGGGCCGTCCCCCCCCCCATCCGCTTGCACATATCCTGAAACATGGAAAACCCACACCAGTATCGAAATCTAGGGGCGTGAAACCTACTTAGAATGACCTAGCACCACATAAATAGGGGAACATGAGCGATCCCGAAATCGTTAAACATGAGGGGACGACTCGATACTGGTGGGTTGAAATTATTTTATTTCTTTTTCTTATAAAACATTTAGTGGAAAAAAACATAACTAAAATAATAGAAATCTGGAACTTGAAAATATATTTCATGGAAACGTGAGCTCATATCATAACTTATAAAAAAAAAACATGAACTAAAACTGGTAAATCTTGAACTGAGGAACACAACCTGTAAATCTGACTATACATGAAAACTTAAACTGTAAATGTAAATATGAGAAAATAAACATGAAAATAATGACGTGATCTGAAACATAAATATGAAAAATAGCATGGCACTTAAAAAGAAAATGTGTTGATGTAGAATGAAAACATGCAAGCAAGAAATATGAACTGACAGCGTGAAATGTAAACTCAACACATGAAAATATAAACTGAAATGTATCAGTGAACATGAGAGCTTCCCTCAGAATCCCATGACATAACGTTACTAAGCAATGCAAACGGTAATCATGAGAATCGTGATAGGACATAAATGAGCTATCACGACCTAAAATGCAACATATGTTGCAAGTATGTTAATGGGATCTAAAAGAGTCATGTGAAATGTAAAATGAAAGTATGTTGCAAGAACATTGTAAGTGTCTTAGACATGCCACGGGATCTCTAAGCGTGAATCGTGTGTGAATTAATCAAGAAAGTTTGCGGAATAACTTACATTGATCGGTTTTAGGATTTCAAAAAATCCAAAGGATGCGCAAGCTCCAAGCTTTCTTTTGTGTTCCAAACTCAAGGGTGAGTTTCCCTATCACCTTTCTTTAACTCCTTTAAGTGCTAGCTAGAACAAGATTTGAAAGAAAAAATTTCTCTTCCAAAGGGTATTACAATCGACCAAGAGAGAAAATGGGGAGAAGATGAATAGTTCCCTTTTGTGTTTTCCAAAAACATATATTAAATGTTGACTTGGTAGGTGTGTGTTGATAAAAATCTAATTAATTGTTCCCAACCACTTCCATCAAATGTCTAACATTTGATGTAAGTAAAGTGGGTCCCACCACTTTAAATTCAAAATTTGGTTGGCTTACACAACACACTTTGGGCCCGGTTCGTTTAATCTGACTAAATGAATTTTCCGTCGCAACGTAATTAAATCCAATTTAATTAAATAATAATGCCCAGTAAAATTATTACGGAAGGCGCTTACGAATTAATTCCAAATTAATTTGTTCGCTTGAATTAAAATCCAATTTTAATTCCGTGTTGAAATCCAATTTCAATTAATATATCCAATATATTATTTTAGCCCAAATAAATAAATTAAATAGAAAAATCCAATTTAACTATTAAATTTATTTTACCGATTAATTCCAAATTAATCGCGTTCTCTCTTCTACACGAATTAATCCAAGATTAATTCATGACGCAATTAATCCCGGATTAATTTTCTATCCGTTAATTAATCCCAGATTAATTTTTACCGTAATTAATCACAGATTAATGTTCTCTCTCATTATTAATCCCAGATTAATTTTGTTCGAGTCAAATGTCATTAATCTTTGGGAAGCGACCCAAGAGATTCTTGGATATGTTGGCAGTAAATCCGGTTGTCGGACTATCCGAACACGTGCGTACCCCGTACCACATTCTTACCGATTTACAAGACATAGTTGGCTTCTAGCAAAGCATTGTGCCTACCCAATTCTCCAGAAATATTCAACGAGGAATATATAATCTTTATCAGGCGTAGTATACTAAGTATTGCGTATTACGATCCAGTATCTGATATCACATGCTAGGCCTAGGGCTGGAATTGTATCTGCCACGTACGAAGCGTATATCGAATCCCTAGCAACTAGTCTCTGTAATCGGATAATCATGACCTAGTCATACTATCCCGATAGCTAGAGCATTTAAGAGTACTAGTTCTTATCCCTGCGTGATCATCATCTCCATATGACTGAAGTGATACTTCCATCTTGACATCACATCCAATACACTACGATTCTCAGTATACCCAGAAGAGGCGTACATAAAACCTGTTAAAGCTCTGGACGACCAAAACCAAAGTATATTGATTGTCGCAAGTATTAGCGATGTAAGTCTCAGGTTAAGACCACATACACCTACCCTGATTCAGATTCCCATAGACACATAGTCATAATACCAATGAGACTCCGATAGGTCTATCTAGAGCGAAGCTGTTCCCGGTCCAACGGCTAACAGAACCTCATATCACATTTGCATAAGTATCCAATACTTAAATATATGAGAACTATGTCTTTAAGCTTCCATAACGCGCACAAGTGTAATACTAGCCTATTCCGCATTATCGATGTACAGTCTCGATAATACGACGACTAGAGATATTTAATGATTAAACCTTTCATGGATTAATATTGTCTCATATCTTATTAATCTGGTACTAATCATATGGACTTTTATCATTTATATATCCAAGTAATCCAATTACAAAAAATGATAAAATAGCAATTTACTTTGTCACATAGTTAATTTGTACAAAGAACATCATGTCTTTTACAAATAGTGATGATATGGGTCATAATTGTCCAACAATCTCCCAGTTAGCCTATAGCCAATCAATCAAGTGTCCAACACCTGAACTATGTACGGGTCGCTCATACTTATGCTGGGATATTACTTTCGTCAGTGGATATCCAAGGTTATCATCTGAAATGATCTTGTCGATCTTGACATCGCCACGATGTGTGATCTAACGAATCAGATGAAACCATCGAAGTAAATACTTGGATCATTGATGAGACCGTAATTCTTTAGCCTGTGTTGTAGCCCAGCTCAGCTGCTAACAGAACTACTCCTAATCCAATTAGGATATTTATAGATCCAAAATGCTTCTTTTGTTACCTCAGCTGCAGCAATATAATCCGCTTTTGTTGAATCGGCAACAGTATCTTGCTAGGAAGATTTCCAGCTCATTGTTCCGTTATTCAAATAAAATATGTACCCTTATTGCGACTTACAGTCGTCTTTATCGGTTAGGAAACTTGCGTCGGTGAACCTAGTCACTTCAAGTTCTCCTTCTCCATAGATTAAGAATGCATCCTTAGTTCGTCTAAGATACTTAAGGATGTTCTTTACATCAATCCAGTGACCATCACCTGGATTGGCCTTATTGTGACTTCAGATGCTCAAAGCATATGAGACACCAGGTCGCGTACATGTATAACAATGTACGAGCTCTCGGAGAGCGCCAACAACTTTTAGATTTATCCTAGTAGATCCTTATTCCTAGAACAAGGTTGCCTCTCCCAAGTATTCCATGGAGAATTTTAATGAAAGCCAAGCTTTCACTGATTTTAATATGGTTAGGTCATTTCCAAGATATAATACATCATCAACGTATAGGACAATCATTGTCAGTGCGCTCCCACTAGTCTTCTTATATACACAAGAATCATCTTCGTTTTGAATGAAACCATATTCCATTATGATCTCATCAAAACGTTGGTTCCAAAAACACAATGCTTGCTACAATCCATAAATGGATCGGTTTAACTTGCAAACCTTATTTGCATGTTTTGGTACGACAAAACCATTAGGTTGTTGTATATAAACATCCTCCAAAATGTTTCCGTTAGGGAAAGCGGTTTTGCGTCCAGCTGCCATATTTCATAAGGGAAATATGCAGGAATAGCAAGCATTATCCGAATGGATTTAATCATGGCAACGGGTAAAAGGTTTCATCGTAATCAACACCATATTGACGACGATACACTTTCGCTACAAGCCTAGCTTTGTATGTTTGTACGTTGCCATCCATGTCTGTCTTTACCATGAAGACACATTTACTACCAATAGGCACAATGCCTTCTGGTACATCAACCAGTGTCCAAACTTGGTTGGTATACATGGAATCCATTTCGGATTTCATGGCACCTTGCCATAAAGAGGAGTTGATACCTTGTATCGCTTCCTCATACGTAGCCGGTTCGTCTTCCTCAATAAGATTAATATCTACATGAGGTGAGATTAGAAACCCATACTTTTAAGGTTGTTTTCTGACTCTCTCCGACCTACGCGGTTCTTGTGTATTAGAAGATTGTGGAATAGTTTCATCCCTGATGAATTGTTCGTGTTCCGTGAGGGGATCAGTGCCAGGAACAGTATCACTTTGATTTTCATCGAGTTTTACTTTCCTCCCACTTACCACTGCATTTAGGAATTCTTCTAAGGAAAACCGCATGGAGAGCAATAAATACCTTGTTCTCTTGTGGGTTGTATAAGTAATATACTTTGGTTTCCCTAGGACAACCTACATATAGGCACTTATCCTATTTGGGTTCTAGTTTGGCACCATCCAAACGTTTAATATATGCCCAGCATACCCAAATTTTCAGGAATGAGAAACCCGGTTTCTTTCCTGTCCATATTTCATATGGAGTCTGTCCAACAAACTTTGACGGAACCTTATTCAAAATAAGTATTGCACTGTTCAATGCATATCCCGTGAAGGAAATTGGTAGCTTAGTGCGACTCATTATTAACCTTACCATGTCCAACAAAGTTCGGTTTCTCCGTACGGACACACCACTCAATTGAGGTGTTTCGGGAGGAGTCTACTGTGAAAGAATACTATACTATTTCAAGTAATCGAGAAACTCATTGTTCAAATATTTTCCACCACAGTCCAACCGTAATGTTTTAATACTTTTACGAGTATGTTTTTCTACTTCGTGTCGAAACTCTTTGGATTTATCAAAAGTTTCCGATTTGTGTTTCATAAGATACACAAAACCATAACATGATGCAACATCCGTAAAGGTTACGAAGTATTCATATCCACCTCTAGCCTGGCTAGATATGGGCCCACTACGTCACCATGAACGGGGGCTAACAGCTCGGTGGCACATACACCTTTACTGCTAAAAGGCGTTTTAAGCACTTTGCCTAATAAACAAGATTCGCAGACATCATATGAATTAGGATCAAATCCGTCCAAGTATCCATTCTTCCAAAGAGTGGATATACGAGTCTTATTAATGTGTCCTAGACAACAATGCCACAAATAAGTCTCATCTGATTTACTCAGTTTGAGCCTTTTGTTTGTCATGTTATATGTTTGAGATTCATTTATATTCGAAATATAAATAGTGTTATTCACATCTAATGTGTATATCTTAATATCATCTTTATAAATAAAACACCCAGTGTTCTGGAACATAAAGGTATACCCACAACGGGTTAAACTAGATAAAGAGATAATGTTTCTAGTTAAACTAGGTATATTATAACAGTTTCCTAATTTAAGTACATGCCCAAGAGGCAGTTCCAAAACTTAGGTTCCCACAGCCAAAACAGTGACTCTCGTCCTGTTTCTGACTCGGAGGTCGATCTCATCTGAAGCCAGTCTCATGCTAATCAGCAGATCCCGCACATCAGTACATATGTATGTACCACATCCAGTATCAAAAATACAATTTTTAAAACTAGTAGTGGACACGTTTATTACAATAACAAACATTTTTGAAGTCGGAACCTTGCTCGCATTCACTTTCTTTATGTCTGCGTTTTCCATACAAGAGTCACATTTCCAGTGACCTCGTTTGCCACAGTTTAGGCAGACATCTTGGGATATGTCATTTGTCTTCCCAGAAGACTGTGACGATTTTACCTTTGCCATTTTTCTTCACACCCTCAGAAGCCTTCGGCCAAGTCTTGGCCTTCTGGGACGTCAAAGTAAGATACGCCTTGCGCTTCTTGCTCTTTTGGAAGCTCTGGCTCTGCCTCATTGAGCATAGCCATCAACTATCTAAGAGTTTTCTCTTGGTTCATGATGAACCCGCCCCAGCATTCGAGCAAAGACTGTAAGATCAAATCTATGGAAGTCTCGGCCTCGTAGGTAATGCCCAGCTAACCTAGTTTTTCGATGTCAGCAATCATCTGCGACACCTAGTGCTCGACAGACGTACCCTCTGACATACGCGAGTGAAAGAGCTTCTTATATAATTCGTGCTTCTGAGATCTAAGATTAGATCTGTGAAGATCCTTCAATTTCAACATCATACTATAAGGATCCAATCCTTTGTTCTGACGATGAAATTAAGGAGTCATTGCAGCAAGCATGACGGATTGAGCACTAAAGTTATCATCACTATGAGTCTTCCAAAGCTCATACTCTACTATTTTCTCAACTTCGGGCTCATGCCCGAGAGGTTTCTCTATCCAATAGAGTAACTTCTCAGCTCCCAGGACTATCCTGAGATTCATTTTCCAATCTGGAAAATTTACGCCGTTAAAGACATTTTCACCCAGGATTATGTCCCTTAACGCTAATATTTCCAGCCATCTCGATTGCAATAGTCCAACTATCCAATCAATGATTTCGGGTACACTCAAAATGTAATGGTCACTATATTTCAACTATATAACCAACTACAAGTGGAGTAGTAGTTTAAGTACAGTCCAACTGTTCATAAAAAGCAATAAAAGATATTAGTCCAACTAATATGTATTTATAACAATGATAAATAATTAAAAGAGCGCGTGTAAGCAAGTATTAAACGAAATTGCAAATTTAATACTAGCCTCCCACTATTTTTCGGCGAGCCTCTAACCCTCTGTGGAGTAATCGGGAAATCCAGTTTCCTAGTGGGCTAAGATCCCGTTAAATAACACACAACCTTGACTTTGGTCAACAAGCTGTATGAAACTTAACTAGGTAGATCTCTAAGATCAATTGAATCCCATCCAATTCCTAGATCCGGTAGGTGGACCTTCATGTCCGAGATATATATCCAATATATATTTCCTAACCTTTTCCTCTGAATCAACTAAGCTTTGGCTTTGGCTCAACAAACTTAATGATTCCAGTTAAACGCGACCCATTGACAGTGGGAAAGCTGTGTAATCCACGTCGGTGTACAGAAGTGACATTGACTTTGGCCAACAAATCACAACTGCCCAAGACATAAGATATGTAACAAAGCTTTCGTGGTTCAAACACATATGCGATGGACATTGATCTTGACTTTGGCCTACAAACCAATGTCAATCTTAGATCTTGAGAGAGAATCACTCAATGGAAGGAAAACGCTTAATATTTAAGTGAAGGTTTTTCGCATAAATTGGCAACCAATTTATTATCTTTGATTAGGTCTCTTCATACACCCTTAAACATGCATTCTAAAAGCATAATAAGGCGCGAATAAAATAATAATGTTATGCGGATGGATATATAACAATTTGTTCCTAGATCAAATCTCTCTATTTCCTCTCTCCCGCTAACACTATTCATACTTCTACCCAATTATATAATACATTAAAGAAACCTAATTTACATTGAGGGGAATTGGTGAGAAGAGAAATACAAAGAGTATAAGAGGTGAAAGGCTGGACACGCAGGTCCAATTTAACAGATAACATACTTACAACACTTTCCAAAATTGCCCCCACCCTTCTAATATCCATCCGATATACATTATTCATACAAATACATCCAAGTATTCACACAAAGCATGTTATTCAATCAATATAATTCAATTAATTAATCTTTGAATTAATGACCATCCAATGTTCAAACAACGATTTGATTTGCTCGAGTCCAACTCGTTTAAGAATAAATACTCAAAGTACGTATTCTTGAATTATATCGAACTACAATTTTAAATCTAATTTAAATTGTATCCAATACTAATTCATATTTAATTCCAAATTAAATAATTACACTTATTTTTGTGCCTTAAAGACTTAGATTCCAAATCCAATCCAGTTGGGTCTCAAAGGCCCAATTAGTATCTAATACTATTCAATTAAAGTCCAATGGGCTTTCAATTAATTCTTTAAGCATGGGCTGTACCCATTATGGTTCAGACCCAAGATGCCAAGGCCCAAATAGGAATCACCCTATACCAAAAATCAATTTAGGCCCATTTAATTTTTTAAAGGCCCAAAAGTTATATTTGGACTTTATGGAAATGGTTTTAGGCCCAATTGGATCCAAAACCATACTTGGCCCAACCAAGTCCATTAAGCCCAATTACAACAAATTAAATTAACACATTATTCCAAATTACATATTAATTTAATTAAAGTGAAATTAACATAATTAATTAATTAAACTAATATTTCCAAAACATCAATTAAACTAATTAATCATGCTTTATTATTTAATTCATGTCCAACACAATTGAAGCAAAATCAATTCTAAAACATGCTACATACTCACGACAAAGGCATAGAAATAACATCCAATTTTGATTTCAATCCAATTAAATCAACAATCAATATTCATTTCATGCCAATTAACATATCTAATTGTCAAATTTCAAAAAATTCACCATGAGCTCTTTAGGGTTATTTTCGGCCATTACAAGGAATTGGGGAAAATTAGATCCAATTAATTTTTCTCAAATCCTAAGCACAACCAAACTACAAATTTGGAAATATCATACTCCAAGCACAAAAAACCCCAAATAAAGTATATAAACCCTAAAATCCAAATCAAGATTAGATCTCGCTCTGATACCATTGTAAGTGTCATAGACATGCCACGGGATCTCTAAGAATGATTCGTGTGTGAATTAATCAAGAAAGTTTGCGGAATAACTTACATTGATCGGTTTTAGGATTTCAAAAATTCCAAAGGATGCGCAAGCTCTAAGCTTTCTTTTGTGTTCCAAACTCAAGGGTGAGTTTCCCTATCACCTTTCTTTGACTCTTTTAAGTGCTAGCTAGAACAAAATTTGAAAGAAAAAATTTCCCTTCCAAAGGGTATTACAATCGGCCAAGAGAGAAAATTGGGAGAAGATGAATAGTTCCCTTTTGTGTTTTCCAAAAACATATATTAAGTGTTGACTTGGTAGGTGTGTGTTGATAAAAAGCTAATTAATTGTTTCCAACCACTTCCATCAAATATCTAACATTTGATGTAAGTAAAGTGGGTCCCACCACTTTAAATTCAAAATTTGGTTGGCTTACACAACACACTTTGGGCCCGGTTTGTTTAATCCAACTAAACAAATTTTCCATCGCAACGTAATTAAATCCAATTTAATTAAATAATAATGCCCAGCAAAATTATTACGAAAGGCGCTTACGAATTAATTCAAAATTAATTCGTTCGCTTGAATTAAAATCCAATTTTAATTTCGTGTTGAAATCCAATTTCAATTAATATATCCAATATATTATTTTAGCCCAAATAAATAAATTAAATAGAAAAATCCAATTTAACTATTAAAATTATTTTACCGATTAATTCCAAATTAATCGCGTTCTCTCTTCTACACGAATTAATACCAGATTAACTCAGGACGCAATTAATCCCAAATTAATTTTCTCTCAGTTAATTAATCCCAGATTAATTTTCTTTCTCATAATTAATCCCAGATTAATTTTGTTCGAGTCAAATGTCATCGGTGAATCTTTGGGAAGCGACCCAAGAGATTCCTGGATATGTTGGCAGTAAATTTGGTTGTCGGACTATCCGAACACGTCCGTACCCGTACCACGTTCTTACCGATTTACAAGACATGGTTGGCTTCTAGCAAAGCACCGTGCCTACCCAATTCTCCAGAAATATTCAACGAGGAATATATCATCTTTATCAGGCGTAGTATACTAAGTATTGCGTATTACAATCCAGTATCTGATGTTACATGCTAGGCTTAGGGCTGGAATTGTGTCTGTCTCGTACGAAGTATTTATCGGATCACTAGCAACTAGTCTATGTAATCGGATAATCATGACCTAGTCATACTAACCCAATAGCTATAGAATTTAAGAGTACTAGTTTTGTATCCATGCGTGATCATCATCTCCATATGACTGAAGTGATACTTCCATCTTGACATCACACCCAATACACTACGATTCTCAGTATACCCAGAAGAGACATACACAGAACCTGTTAAAGCTCCGGACGATCAAAACCAAAGTATATTGATTGTCACAAGTATTAGTGATGCAAGTCTCAGGTTAAGACCACATACACTACCCTGATTCGGATTCCCATATAAACAAATTCATAATACCAATGGACTCTGAGGGGTTTATCCAGAGCGAAGCTGTTCCCGGTCCAACGGCTAACAGAACCTCCTATCACACTTGCATAAGTATCCAATACTTAAATATATGAGAACTATGTCGTTAAGCTTCCATAATGCGCACAAGTGTAATACTAGCATATTCTGCATTATCAATGTCCAGTCTCGATAATACTACGACTATGGATATTTAATGATTAAACCTTTCATGGATTAATATTGTCTCATATCTTATTAATCCGGTACTAATCATATGGACTTTTATCATTTATATATCCAAGTAATCCAATTATAAAAAATGATAAAAGAGCAATTTTCTTTGTCACATAGTTAATTTGTACAAAGAACACCATGTCTTTTACAAATAGTGATGTTATGGGTCATAATTGTCCAACAAACATGACATGAATACTTAACCTACTCTACACCTCTAACATCACTACTCATACATATGACGTGACATTTTAGGAGCATGATAAGTAAATAACAAAGACTTGAATCTAATTTAATGTAGGTACATGTATATCCCTAACAAGAATTTTATGCATCACGTTACCAAACCCCCCATACTCGTGGCTAAGTCTTACCCAAACCCTTGGTGGCTTGGATCTAACCTAACTTATTCATGAATCATGCCATCTTCTACCTATCTAATCATGATTTTTGTTCTTTAGTGAATAAGCTTGAAATCCTAACGTGGACATAATCTGAAGGACATGCAAGTATTATGAACTAAGGAAATATGTGAACATTATCATGAATGTCATATCTATTTATCATTTAAATATTCTATATAACATTATTCTTTCATAATTATCTATGAAAACTAACAAACCACAAACATGAATTATGAATATGTGAATCGTAGCTCAAACTGGGATATGGACTAAACTCAATGCATGAACTGAAATTCTACACTTGAAATCATAATTTAAATCATAACGTAAGTCATAGCTAATAGTCGTAAACTAAGTGCCCAACATAATCTATAAACTTATAATTTAGAACTTAACTCATAAACGCATAACATGCACTTGGATCACAAACTCTGAACATATACACAAGTCATAATCATAAAAAGTACATGTATTTTCGTAATTGTAAGACATATATGCAAAACTTATTTTTGAATCAAATACTTAAGGGTATACATATTAATATCATGATTATAATATGCATACTTGAAACATAAACATAAACTATTTTATAGAACTTTGATTGAAGTTTAAACATAATCAACCATGAACTTAATTGTCCAACATTCATTAATCAAATATTTGTATTATTCATTTATTCTTATATACATCATTATCATCATAAGGTTCAAATATGCCAACTTCACTAGCAACGTGATCAATTACAACATAATTATTTCATCATCAATTTAC
>SKCR01046970.1:0-46064 GCA_019454045.1 Zanthoxylum bungeanum | reverse complement strand
TTACATATTTACTGATCATTTCATACTACTGACTTGGGCGTCGGAGTGTCCTCGGTACCTACCACACCGGTGGGCAGTCTACCCCCATTTTTCTTTATTTTGCAGGATCGCTAGTGCCCACAATTTACAAATTCTGATTGTGGACCTCGGCCGAATTCCAGCATCCACATTTATGAAGGCTTTACTCGATAAAGCATTTCCAAATTACTCACACGAACCATCGAGTTCACCCTCGGTTCCTGAAATTTCCTCACACGAGAGGAGTACCCATCTCGACTCTCTATCACGTTCTGGCACTCAACTGCCATGGGAAAAGGGTTTCACGCCCATTTGAATCCCCCACAACTTCAATCAACCCTACCTCGGGTCTTCATGAACACGTATACTCGTGCCAATATCACATCGGCATCCTCGTGATGTTTCTTATGCATCCCAAATATGTCTCACACCCTCACGGTGTATAAACCACTTACTTGTCTCTTACATACAAGTTTCACATCCATTACGGGTCTAACCCGAACATTTTGGCTACACCCGAGCCAACCTCATATGAAACTGGCACTTCACAAGTGCTCTCACACTGTCTCACAACAATCCATCTCAATTAGGGATTTATGCTTTCCTGCGTGCACCAACACGCACTCTCCCGGCTTCCTCTCGAGCCATTTCTTTACCGAGGCTTCACATTAGCCTTACGATATTCACAACGTCTCAATAACATCTACACACGTTCGTAGATATTCCACTTGGCCAACCTAGGGCTCTGATACCAACTGTCACGGGCTAACTTTTTCCTTAACGGAAAAATGGCTCGTGCGGCACTTACCACGGTCACGGACCAGGACGTGCAGCCACTTTACAAAGGAGCTCATGTTTCGGGACATCGGTTTAAGGTCGTTAAGGGTTATATGTACCATTCATGTACTGGTGAGTTTCCATCCGTGAGGCCTTATTCGGAAGTTTGCCTGGAGATTTAGAAACGTGCTCGCTTGCCGCTAGGAGCTGGCCTAGTTGTGCAGCGTTGTGAAGGAGCTTATGTTCCGGAGTGTCGGATCGAACTCAATCTAGGTCCTAAGTATCTCTTATGGGCCTATGTACTGGGAAGTTATCGGTCGTGGGGTCCCGTTCTGAAGTTTGGTGGGAGATTTTGAGATACGCTAGCTTGCCGCTAGTCGTTAGCCTAATTGGTGCATTGTGAAGGAGCTAACGACCCGGGGTGTCGAATCGAGTGGGACCAAGTTCCAAAGTGAATCTTATGGTCACTTGTACTGGGAAAACGTTAGCCCCAGAGTTGGATTTTGAGATTTGCCGGGAGATTTTGGCAGTAGGCCCACTTTTGGGTCTTTTCCGCTAAAGTGGGGGTGTTGTGGAAACCCATCAAGACGAGCTCGTTTAGGGAAGAGATTTTAACCCAAAGTCGCTTATATGGTGGCTTACTGAATGCCCAGAAGAGTTCCTGAAAACTCCTCTTAAGATAGATTTTAGAGGGGGGTATGACAACTCAAGCGCTAGGTGCGTATACTGGTGAGACATGTGCAATGTCTTTAAAACCTCCTTAGGGAGGGAAGCCTAGGTGAACCTTGGGAAGGGCCAAGGGGCCTTCGGTGGTCTTGGGGCTTTAGCCGTGAACCCTCTCGCCCTTAGACAACGTTGGGACAATGATGGATTGTCGAGATTGAGTTGGTGGGAAAATGCCATATTTTATATCCGGTTGTGCTATTCGAGTGCCGGGTCCCGGTGTTGAACGGGCCCGCAAGTGTAAACGTTGAGATAGCTTGTGAGCTTTCATAAATCAATAAAATTACGGGTCTGTTCCCTCCCCAACAATGGGAAATTAGGGACAGAGGTTTTGATAAGGCTGACTTACACGGGACGTGACCGTGGTAAGTGCCGCACGAGCCCTTTTTCCGTTAAGGAAAAAGTTGGCCCGTGACACCGAGCTTGGTGATTAGCTTGGCACAGCTCGATGCCAAAACCCGATTTGAGCTCGGGATATCATGATAAATTTCCTAATTCATTTTTTATTTTAGATTTACTTTACACCCCCAAATTCCATGCAAAAAAAATTGGGGGAAAAAATTTATCCTTATACGCATTATTTTTAATCACTAATTAATTATTTTCTAAAAAATTAATTAATCAAATTAATTTATAGTAAAATAATTTTTTTGTATAATAATAAATTATTTAACATTAATATAATTAATAAATAATCAATAATAATATTTTGCATTCAAGTAAATGACAGAAATTTAATATTTATAGATATATTCATTTATATCTATATTGAATAAATTCATATACATATCTAATATTTAAAAATAAATCCATTGAATATAGACACAAATGTCAATTATTGCCTGCCAACCGTTGTAGTTCGGTCTCATTTATTTTTTTTTTATAAATTCTTCCACCCATTTTCCGGACCATGCTGTCGATATCATGACAAAACTTGCAAGGAAAATATAAATGAATAGACCCCCATAGACTTTTTGAGCAGGTTTATCTTAGACATATACCCTTGTGTCGGTGTCTTTACCTTGACTTTGGCTTCCACGCCATTAACCCTGCACCAAGAACCAACAGTAAGGGTCGGATTTTTTTTTGGTTTATTTAATAACAGACTTGAAAAATTTATTGCCGGTCTTACTCAACTTATTTATGAATTTCTATGTTCTTCTTATAAAAATGCACAACTTATTTAAATGCAAAGATTATGAACATTGAAAAAATGATACGCAAACAAAGATTTGATGGCGAGGTACTTTAATAGGCATGTGATTATCAAAACAACATATATCATTCCAATCTTATTCCTTCCACACTCGTGGTAAGTTTATTTTTGTCCTAAGTATGGCTTATTTTATGCACCAATATGGGGTACACAAAATCGTTCTCTCCTATGCTATAGGGGTGAACCTTGGCTACTTCAGTCCCTTTTCATCAGTAACAGACAAAGACCGCTCATTTATAAGATTGACTAAGCTTATTATGGGGATCGTGCCATTGTATAAAACGACGAATTGTGCCCTCGGTAACCACGGTTGTGGCAGGGGTGGACTTGGAGATATCCAAAAGTATATAAATATGTCATAACAAGGTGTAACCTTCCTGGATGAAAGCCATTGTGGATATCGGACTCATGCATCTGGCATATTTGGATCATGTTTGGACCTTCTAAGCTCATCAAGGTTTTAATACAAGTTGGCCCATTATCATTTTAAAGCGTTCAATCAGATTATCGCGAGGTGCAAACTTGTCCCAATTGAAAATGCCCAACAGGTTTACACTTTTGCGATAAGGTGGCTAAATAACTTCAAATGACATGAGGCCCAAAACAAGGTGGTCCATCATCATTTCGAAAACTTTTGGTCCAATTATCATAGATACAAACTCGTCCCAGTTTAAGTGGCCCAACAAGTTCGTATTCTATAACGAGAGGCCCAAATGGATCCAAATGATAATAAGCCCAAACACAAGCATGAAGGGTAGCTTCTATAGGACGTATAACTATGGTTTGTATGTGGGCTTACAAGGGTACATATAAGGCTCTCATCGGCGAAGGGTTGCCCACAACTAGGTCCCCACACTCAAGGGTTCGAACGACCAAGTGAGCATTTTTTTATACCCTAGGGTACGTGCCAACGAGTGATGGTTATCATCACATAACGATCCGCCGCCTTGAGTGAAAGCGACTTCACGATTCATGACGCCATCGGGGTAAAAAGGTAAGAAAAATATATGAGACTTGGTTAACCAAAGCCAAAGCCATGGACACTACAATGCATTATTTCAGGGCCAATTCTCTATCCCGAGTGGAGTCGCCATCTGTAGGAACGAAGCAGGGTTTACCGTTATGCTTCTTATGAGTTCGGCGACCACGACATTGTTGGGCTCGCAGCCCGTAAAGAGTACAGAGTAGCCCGCGGGAAACTAAACCGGAGAATAAAGGAGTCGCCACCCAGTGTTAACTAGGAAATGATTTAAGGAATCATCCATCGATAGGGAAGACCTCAAACTGTTGGGTTCGGAATGGTAAGGGTGGGTAAAAAAATCGACCGAACCAAACCAAACCGCAAACCGGACCAAACCAGACTGAATTTACGGTTTTTTCTAACTGTTCGGTTTGCGGTTCGGATTGGCCCACCCCAAACTGTTTACGGTTCGGTTCAGATGCTAAACCGAACCGCACTTGTTAAACCGAACCGAACCGTTATAATTAAGAAAATTATATATTTTTATAAAAAAATTTGTATTTGTATTTTTCTTTTAATTTTACTTTATGTTTTCTTTTATTAGTATGTAATATTTTTATTCTTAATTTTTTTGTTAATATATTTTTTTATTAATACTTTTATTCTTAAATTATTTGTTAATAATTTTATTCTTAAATTTTTGGTTTTATGGTTTATTCTTGAAAGTAAGCTGTTGGATTTGTCTCTTAATTAGAATGATGGTAGCATCATTATTCGACGTAATTTTTAAAAAATACAAGAATTAATTGTGCCACATTTTTCAATCCTCTATTGAGTGCATGTGTTCTCTGTAGGGGGGTTTTAGGGGGAATATCGGTAACGCAGCGGAATAGCGGAAAATCAAAATTGTAACATCCCAGATTTTCGGAATTGTTCTAGAAGATTCCCGGACGGATGTTTTAGTCTCGGAGCTGATGATGATGATGAAGAAATAAGAGTTCAAGCGATGTTTCATGGGTTGGAATAAAATATTGTGAATATTCGTCGCGTTGGAAAACGCTTGGGATTAAAAGTCAGTTGCACGATTATCGTATAAGACGTATAGTTTACAGTTTAGACCATAGAATTAGCAGAAAAACTCCGATTGAGTTGATTCTTAAGCCATCAGACTCGTTTTTCCGAGACGAACAACTTTCGTGTTGAGCACTTTTCGAGAAACACATCAGAAGGGCTTAGAATGGGCTGATTTCCGAAAATACCCTTCTTAGTGGGGGTATTTTCGAAAATGAGATATTAGTGTTTATTTATTATTATTATTATCAGCCTTTTACAGAATAAAAAAAAAAAGAGAAGCAGGGGACGTTTGACGCGAGAGAGAGAGAAAGAGAAAGGAGTTCGCCAGCGAGCTTCTGGCCGGCGCACCGGTGGAGGTGGAATCGTCCGGCGACGAAGTTCGCGATGGTGACCGGCGTCGACAGTAGAAACGCCGGTAACAGCGGAGAAGAGAGAGAGAGATGCGCGAGCTTGGGTTTCCCCATCCCGGCTCGTCGCTTCGATTCACGCCCCGAGCCACCTACCAAATCGAAGCCCTCGACGAGTACTACGAGCATGCGGAGTCGATTTCGCCGATCAGCGGCCGGTTGCACGCGAAACGAGGAAGAAAGCGGCGCGTGTACTGTAGCACCCATGTGAACAGTAACTCCGATCAGAATTTCGATGACACCAGCGCGTTCATATGGCCGAGGGGAGTCCGAATATGGCCTCGGAATTTCGGTACGACTCTCCGTTTAGAATTTCATATTTTAAAGTGTATCGATTTAGTTTCGGATGATTTCAGTAATTCCGTAGTTTAGTGAATTGCCTTGACATGAATTGGATATGTTTTAATGTGTTAAAACGATAAATGTAGTAGAATCCGAGGAGTAACGGATTAGATTTGATCGATCCGGATGAATTAGCGAGTTTCCGGTTAAAACGGAGTTTCTCGCGCGATTGAGCGTAGACAGGGTTGTTAAAGGCGAGAGGCGCATTGAGGCGATCAGAGCAGAAAAGCGAGGCGCGAGGCGCAGGGCGAGAGGCGCGGGCATCACAGACACGAGGCGCACATCTATTAATAATAATTTTAAATTTGTAATATATGCATATTTACTTGTAAATGTAAAAAAATAATAAGTAGATAGTAATTTTTTCATATATAGTCTACTTTTATATTAAATATACTCATCATATTCATAATACTTGATAATATACATAATTAAAAAACATCAAATTCAAGAAAAAAAAGATAATTGTAAAGTATTTAGTCAAAAGAAACACCATCATCATATTCTTAACAAAATATGCATAGTTCAAGTTCATGAAAATGAAAAACAAGTAGCATTACAAATCATCTAATCAAGAAAAAAATCATCATCATCCATGAGTAATGCATCATCTTCTTCTCCATCGCTCAAATCTTCTTCACGATCTATCTCCTCTTCATCTGTATCTTCTAAGTCATTATTTTCATTGATTAACCTCAAGTGAGCTGTTGCTTTAGAAGTACTTGATTTTCCACTCATTTTTGATCTAGTATGATGGGTTGGCTCATATACTCCAGCAGCTGTAGCAACTTGACCTCATGTCAAAGGTTCATTATCAAAAACCAAATCATCATCCATATCAGAATAACCATCTAATCTCCCAGTCAATCATTCGTTGCAATCATCAATATCGTCCAATAAGATTGGATTAAGAGTATCTCGCATATCATAACGCCGTCTCAATGCTCGATTATATTTCACAAAAACCAAATCATTCAAACGCTGTTGAGCAAGCCTATTTCTCCTTTTTGGTATGAAGCTATCAAAGCAAGAAATAAATAATTATAAGTTTACATGAAATTATATTTTATTTACTATTTACAAAAATTTGATTAGTTAAAAAATTACCTGCTGAAATACACTCTAATTCCTTTCACAACCCGTGGCACTGCATGTTAGACTCAAGACTTTTATGGCAAATTTCTGTAAATTTGGAGTGGAAGCTCCATACGATGTCCACCACTCAGCTATTAATACAAAGAATATGAAATTAATAAAATATTTTTACATAATATAATTTAATAATTATTGTGATTAAATATTTTACCAGGAGATTTCTTGTTCCTTTGTCTGATTGCAATAGGTCCCCCTAGCGTACCGTGAGCAATTCTATATTTTGGCAACTCATTATCAATCTTGTCTTGTACATCAATATCGGGTACAAGCCTCCCAATGCAATCATACAAACCTTGCACGACTTCTTCATCTGAATCAATGTTTGGATTTGAATAGAAAAATTCAGGGTTCAAGTAATATCCAGCTGCATGCAAAGGCCGATGAAGTTGGCAATTCCACCTTTGATCAACGATGGTGAAAACAGAAGCATATTTTTCTCTCTCCCATTAAAAGACTTGGCAATAGTTTCTTTGGCCCTATCCATAGCCTCATAAATATAACCCATATGAGGCTTCTTCTCACCATCAACCATTCGAAGTACACTAACAAGAGGGCCAGATAGATAATTTTAGAATATACACAATATTCTTCCAAAAGTTTGGCAACCACGATTTGTGCTGCTCTTTTCCCTCTTCCTCCTTAGACCATTTACTACTATGCCATTCATCTGAAGTGAACATCTTTCTCAAAATATTTTGTTGGCCATGAATGGACCGGAGTGTGATATAGGCAGTAGCAAATCTGGTCACTGCAGGCCTAAGCAATTCTTTATCTGTAAATTTTCTCATTAAATTTACCACACTCGTTCGACTATAAATATAATCTGTCACGACACGGTCTTTTTCAATGTCCCATGTACTAAACGGATCTTCCCAATATCTTCAAGTATCAAATCAAGACAATGAGCAGTACATGGTGACCAATACAAATGTCGTCTCTTTGCTTCCAACAATCTCCCTACAAAATTCATAATTCATTGCACTATGTTAGTATACTATTACTATATCAACAATAAATAAATCAATCTGTATATATTATCAAATAATACCTGCTGCTACATAATTTGATGCATTATCGGTAACTACTTGTACAACATTTTGTTCTCCAATTTCTTCAACAATTTCATCAAGCATCTTATACAAAGTCTCCAGTTTTCACAAGGTTTGAAGCATCAATGGATTTGATAAACACAGAACCCCTCAGAGAATTGACTAAAAAATTTATAATATCCTTATTAACCACTGAATCACGCCATCCATCCGATATAATTGAACATCCATATTTTGCCCATTCTTCTTTATGTACATTCATCAATTCTTTGGTGTTATGAACTTCATTTGCCAACAATGGAACTCGGACCTCATGATAGCTAGGTGGTTTCATACCAGGCCCAAATTGCCAACTGATTCAATTGCTGCTGCAAAACTATCCAATTTAACTGCATTAAATGGTATCCCAGCATCATAGAACCATCTAGCTAGGTCTCTACACGCTCTATTCCTCAACTCTTTTTTACATGATTCATTTATTGCCAATTGCTTCAACTTTCCCTCTTTCCGATCTTTGACAACCTTCTCAGCATCAGGAGTAAAATACAAATGCATTGGTCCCTTTTGTTTTGGCTTCTTTCGAGTTAGAGACGCAATCTCATCATCATCATCATAAGTACCAATATCATCAAAATGTGGATTCAGATTCATAGTACTTTCTTCCTTATCTTGAGATCTTTTAAGAAAATAATCTCTAATCTCCTCACTAACATGAGGAGGACATCTAACACATTTGGTCACATTTCTATAACCTCCAACAAGATGTTTCATCCTATTGACCCCCCCTTTCACCAATTTTTCGCAAAAATTACACTTCAAATTGTTCCTATTCGAAGGATCAATCATCTGGGAATATTTCCAAGCAGGATCGGTTTTTCTACTTTTGCATGAGCCTCCAGATTCCATTCTGTACGAACAATAAATATTCAATCAATTACTAAACAATTACATGTTTAATTTTATAAAAAAAAATCAAGAACGAACGGCGACAAGTCCTAATTTGATTTCGGGAAAAGAAAATTAATTACTAATTTACAATTTACTAAAGAAATTACAATTTACAAGTCCTAACTCCTAATTGATTGATTTCGGCAAAAGCAAATTATAGGGCTTTTTTAAATGCTTTTTGTTTTTGAAATTGAAACGTTCTAATTCTTCTTCATAGGCTAGATAGATTTTTTTTTTTTTTGATTTAATTTTTTTTAGTTGATCCCCACAGCTTCTTCACTTTCTGTCATCTAATACAATGTTTTGTTTTTTGATCAAAAGAAGAATATCATCTCAGCATAAGAAGGAAAAAAAAACAAACAAAGAAACTGATTTGTGCAGAAGGAGAAGGAAGTTGCAGTTCGCAGTTGAACTGTTGAAGAGATACCTTGGTCGTCGCCGGTGTCGTCGCCGATGGAGGAATCGTCGTCGGTCACGTCGTCCGGCGTAGTGGTCGTCGGTGGCAGTAGCTGGAGGTCGAAATTGAAGAAGAGAAGAAGGAAGTCGGCAAGTCGCAGAGGCAGGAACGAAATTAGGGTTTCCAATTTCAAATCTTAATACTTATTTTTTCCCCATGAGGCGCACGCATCACAGGGCCTCTCGCATCATCGCTCCTCATGCGCCTCCAACCGCCTCTACGCGCCTCACTGGAATCGACTCGCCTCAACTCGGTGGAAGCGCACACGCCATCGCCTCTTGCGCCCCTCGCATCGAGGCGCGCCTCACAGCGCCTCTAACAACGCTGAGCGTAGATGACCGTAACCATAGTTAAGATGTAAAAATGACATTGCGAGGGTAATTTGGTAATTCCGGAGTAGTTCGGAGGGTTCGAGACCCTTCCGTAGCGTTTGCGGAAACTTTTCCGCAAGATTTGCCGCAAACGCGTAAAACGAGGTTCTAGGCTACCCAGCTAGTTGGAATAGTATAGAAAGATATGTATTAGAGTAATGAAGTTTGTACCGTAGTATCGGAGATGATTCGGGTGTTCCGGGGAAGCCCGTAGTTATTATAGATGAGTTGGAAGTTCCGCAAATAGCGGTACTAACCTTGTGTTATTACTTGTTTGACAGATCGGACTCGGATCGCGGGCGTTCGCCTAGCCAGGTAAGTAACTCATGTTCTAAGTACTTGGTAGACTTAACGATGTTCGAAACTAGTAATGTAATAAGGTAGTATATCGATAGATTTATGAAATCTATATATATATAAAGATGAATATAGGACAAAGAGACAGGTGTATTTGTATGCAAACATAGATGAGAATAAACAATCATAAGCATGCACACAAGCAAGAGATAAACATGAGTATATAGAAGTAAAGAGATGCATGTCTAGAGGTAAATAAGTATATGTATTTATATAGACAGATAGAGCATATGAATGATGTTATGTTTATAATCATAATAACATGAGACTTGGGTTTGGGGGATGTAGAAAACTACACCCTAGGAAATGGGACAGTAGTAACATGAATGAAAGTTTGTAATTTAGACATTATATAAGAATACTAGTATGCATGAGTAGTATATACATGGCATGTGAATATATGTAAGTTTATGATATGAGACTCTTGAGCATAAGTTGATAGTCAGGAAATGGTAAATAAGTTTAAGAACTAAGAACTTGAAAACTCATATATGTTTGAAGTCTGATATAGTAGAAGAGTTTCGATCGCGTGTGTATGACAATAAATTATGCTTTATGTTATGTGTGAGCCACCAGCAAGGTAAGTTATAGAGGTAAGCCTAGTTATGATGGTATAAATGTGTAAGTATACTGAGAGTAGTATAAACATAGTAAATGTGAGATGATGATTCAAAATGTAAGCATGTAAGGAATAGAATACATAATTCATTACTTGCATATATGCATAAACATGTGCATGAACATATGTGATAGTATGGAATAAGCATATAGTTAACATGGTTAGGTAGTAGAAAGGACCATGAGAGAAAGCATCTGCATGTGTGTGTGTGTTAAAGTTTTCAGTAGTCGAGCAAAAGATAAAAATATTTTCAAAGATTTCAAAGGTTTCAGAGAAAAGTTTCAGATGTTTTGAAATACAATATATTTCAGAAAAAGCTTTCTTTCAGTTTTAAAATACAGATCATGATTTTATGGTTTTCGGGGCATGAGGTAAAAACTCACCCCAGTATGTAACTTGAGACACAGTTTGGACTTGACGGATACTATGGATTCGGGATTGGGATTTGACCCATCCCAGCTGTACACTAATTGGAATTGACGGATTTAGACACATGTGCACATGTGGAGGACTAGGGGGACGCTCCTAGATCCTCAGCGCTCAGATGGTACATTCCTGGGCGGAGAGATGCGCCTTCGGGCGGCGATGCGCCTACGGGCGGAGATTTGATTTTCAGAAAAAGGATTTCAGATTTCAGTTTTCAGAAAAGATTTTCAGAAAAGAACTTAGAAAGACGGTTTTAGAAAGAAGTACAAGAAAAATAAAGATTTTCAGAAAGAGTTTTCAGTTTTCAGATTCCCAGTAAACAGCTTTCAGAAACAAGATTTTAGAAATAGTTTCCAGAAACCAGAGATTCAAAGCATGATTTTAGAAAGATAAGTTTTATTAAAAGATTTTCAAATAGAGTTTCAGAAAGAATTTTCAGAAAGCAATTTTTCAGAAAAGATTTCCAAAAAGTATTTTTCTAAAAGCATGACATGCGAGAGTAGAGTATAAATTACTATTATGCATATAGTTGGGCATAAATGTATAATGGCATGATTACATTAATATGTATATATGGTTAATATTTGTGTGAGGCATATTCATATAGAAGTAACATTGTGTTAAATACTAGTGCATGATAGCATGATTTTAGTTAAATGCATATACATTATTGATGACTGTATGAGTTGTATGCTCACTTTGAAAGAACATATTGTAAAAATGTTATAACATGATGGTTTAACAACATATGCATGTATACATGGTTGGTGGTAGTGGATTAAATATTTGACATAAATAATGTTTTAATATAACTGATTTGATGATATTTCAAGATAGAAAGAGTAAGAAAGTTATATTAATTGTCTAATCTAGATTAGCACATAGTATACAAGAAGGTAAAGAGAAAAATCAGAGTAGCGCAGTAGAAGTGTGAGTGGAATATGGTTTTTTTAACATACTTTACTTGATATTCATTTTAGAACGTTAGACTTGAAAATTGAATTGATAAAGTTTAATGTATTTCATTCTTTTGATGATGCTTTGGAATGGCTATGAGACTTTTAATGTGACCCCTTTTAATGATGTTTCCAATATACTTTGGTGGTCTTAAGTTTTAATTGATGATAATGATTCTTGAATATATTTTCGACGTCATTTTAAGTTTATATCTTGTGGTGATTATTGGATTTGATCTTGTCGTAAAGACTTGGCTTTTGTTTTGATCATGGATGTTGAAGATGTAAATAAGAAACATGATTTAAGTATGGTGTGTAGTCAGATATAGAGGATTAGTGATGAAGTAATATGATTGTTAAATGGATTGGAATCAATATTGAGATTAAACTTAATTTATACTTGCATGATCACATAGACATCGCAGGTTAATACAGAAACATGACCCAGACTTTGCATGTGCTTGACGCTCAAGGAATGAGCATAGTTACTTACTGAGTCATTATGACTCACACCAATACAGTTTGTAGTTTTGCAGGTCAGTAGCTGACATATCGGGCCAATAGAACTTTGATGAAGACTTTGAAGACAGTGGATCGCCCCAATTGCAGTCGAGGAAGTTAAGACAGTCCTGGGTCGAGTTATGGGTCCTCACGGCCCTTTGTATGGTTTTTGTATTTGCATCTCATTTGTATAAGTCATGTAATGGTATAGCTTCATTCTGAGTTCTGGCCGGAGGCCAATTGGTTTATATTTTGTTCATTGAGTTCAGGCCTGAGGCCTTGTTGGTAAATGCATTGATGTTGAGTACCGGCATGAGGCCGAGATTGTTATGTTCTTGTTGTATATGGATGCTGGCTACAGGCCAGGTTGCATGATGTTACGAATACATCGTGCCGAAATTCCGTTAGAATCAGAGGCTTATGGAGATGGGTTCTCCTGTCTCCTGCTGGTAGCATCCTGGCCTAGGCATAATGTTACTTTTTTCCGGTTTCAAAACTTTTTTTCGGATCAATTAAATAAACTTATTTATTTAATTATCCAATTATCAAATTCTGAAAAAGTACACAAGAAATTAAATTTTTTGGTAATTACCGAATTACCCCAAAACTTTGTTAATTGATCTTTTTAGTCCAAAAGTTGTCAAATATAATTTTGGATGATTCTAAATCTTTTCTAAAATATTTTTCAACACATCTAATCCATCAAAATCAGATTTAACACAAATCCCCAATTTTTGAGTAATTGCCGTGAGCACCCTAAATTTTCAAGTAATTGCATTTTGGTCATTTTTGTTCAAAACATGCCAAGATCAAATCCAATCAACCCAAAAATTTACATGCATCATATTCATATTATAATACATCACATATATGAAAAGCCCAAATTTGGAGTGGCTTACTAACTCTAGAATGTCAACTTTGAAACAACTCTAGAATAATTCTAGGTCACCAATGAGTGGCTTACTAACTCTAGAATGTCAACTTTGATTTTCTAAAAATCAAAAGTAAAGCTTTGAAATCATTTCAAGCTTACTTACATGCATCAATCTTTCATTCAAGTTCACAACCATATAAACACAAACTATAAAAGTAGAGATAACATCAAAGCATCGAAGTTAAGCATGTTAGAAACATATTTCATGTTGAAGACATTAAAGAAAGACTTACAAAAACAAACTTTTTCAAGTTTTTTCTCTTTGAACTTCAAGCTTTGCTCTCAACTCTCTTTATGTTATTTTGGTCTCAAATGAACTTGTTTAAACCCTAAAAGTGAAACAAAACAATATATACTCCCCATAGTTTGCCTTGGCCGAAATTGGTAGTATAAATATCTAGATATTTAGTTTTTGTTTCATTTAAATTATAACTTGTCAACTTGTTTTCTAAATCATTACACTTTAATGAATTATTCAACAAGTCAACAAAAGAAACTCAAAAAATATAACAATTATATTCATTTAGGTTGTTGCCGAATATGCTAATAAATAAAGGAAATTGATATTTCAATTTTAAACAATTTAAAACAAATATCTAAGAAGTCAAAATCCAATTTGACTACCATTTCCTTACTTTAAAGTCAACAATTAACTTATAATCATTTCCTAACTTTATCATTTGGTGAGATATTTATATTTTAATTATATTAATCATTTAACAATTAAATAATTAAATAATTAATTAAATATAAATATCTCAAATATATGTATTATATTTACTTTAAATATCTCAAATACATATATTAATGATATATGTCAAATACCTTTATTTAACAATTTATAAATGTGTATTAATAATATCATATATTAAATACAAATACACATTAATTAGGAAATGACGGTTCGGCCCGTTCGCATGTATTTTTCGTTTAACGTTTAAACGATTTATAAATAATCATAATTATTCATAAAAGTTGCCCTAGTGCTCTAAGAGTATATTTCATTAGTGAGACTCTCTAGATTCATGTATATCCGTCACAAAATCCAATTTCGTGTCTAAATTACCCACCGTAAATTATGACGACCACATATAAACTAGCTGAATCATACAGGTCGAGGTCATTGCATACGTATAATCCCTCCGTCACAGGTATCCGGATAATCCCAGAGATATAGATGTAAACGTCAAATCTCTATAGGTATTATCCCGTCGACGTTTCTATTAGCAATCTCTAAATAACATTCGGAACTTACTTCCAAAGTTTACTGTGGCCACAAATTTAACAGACTGCTAATTATATATGGACTACCTATGCTCTGTACACAGAACTGACGGATCCTATCTTGATACACACATGATATCATGAGGATCGGTCCACACCCAACGAACAGGCGGAGGTTTGATCTAAATAGATCAGTGACGTGACTGCCATCTAAGTGTGGAGGATGTCTCATACATCCACAGTGGTATCTCAAGTCGAAGGACCACTATGCTACTCAACCCGAGAAGATTCTTATTGACGTTAGTGTACCATCCATTAAGAATCTTCGGTGAGTCGTTCATTGTTTATCCAATATAAACACCTACATGTCTATACGAGTCTCCCCATACTCATGGTTCATTGGGATAAACCATCAGACCAAGTCTCGATATACGACATGTACTGGTCTCAACAGATTTGACTAACCGACCCGTGTTAGTAAATCTTGACCATGAACAATGTTTGATAATATACATTTAGCAGTGACACTTCCCAATGTCAATTACAAACTAACTTTGTAACTGTGTATTGTATTATATATTATCAGGCATTTGTCTAATAAATACATATCACTAAACCACATTTAGTTTCAATATAATAGTAATTAGATCGAATACGTATATAAAACAAGAGGTGTAACCACTAAGTAAGTAATATTATGGAAAAAGGGGATGTTCGTATTCATGAATCAGACATAAATACGGCCTAGATTGGCGTTCTGAGCACCAACCCCAACAATTTTTCCACTTGCTCTAGTGCCAATCCACGGTATCATATACACATCTCAATGTGTATCGTATACGCATGGCCCTGAAAAGCTCACCAGACACTTAAGAGGCAGGCAACAAGAAGTAGGTCCGCTATAACATATTGAGTTTGTCAAACATACTCCATCGTTCCCATAGCCAGCATCATTCATATTTTGTAGAATCTAAATTATACATTAATATGACTCTGATGCTACATCAGTATTGTGCTACAGCTACTGAGTTGTCCAAGTATTTAGGGATCAAATCCAAAATACTATGAAGATAACCGCAAGCACAACAGTAATGCAAAACTTCTAATTTATAAGGTCACTATGCAACTTCATAAGTCAATACTTCATAAGTTGCATTTAATTCCACTATATAGTAGAATCCTCGGCGACACTCTCACTGCATCTTTTCTGACTCTTTATGACGTAGACTGTCTACGTAATAATTAGTCTCAAAACTAATATGACCCTAATGGTTGCAGACTGTATTCTCCATGAATTAGAAACTCGTTCTTAATATCTCAAATATCACAAAGAACGTGTTTCAAGATCCATCTTATGGTCTATAGGATATCAAAATAACTCGTAACAATTACGATTAAATCAATATCTTTAATCGCACAAAATAAAGCATTCATTATGTCATCATCAAATGATACATAAGATTGATTAGACATTCTAAGCAATATCTCTTTCGAAAAAGGAATCATCCTTTACGAAAGATGAATACTATATACAAGACACACACTAACTATCAAATACTATATACAAGACACACACTAACTGTCAAACAGTTATACTAACTGTCATACAGATAGCCTTGTTGTGTCTTTCATTAGATCATATCTAATGCACGAATAATAGGAGTATCTCACAAGTCTCTTGGTTTTATATCTTATATAAAACTTTATATCGTATATAACAGAGACTACTCTCACTGCTTTCACGGAGTAAAGAAGACTTAGGTAAACATTTTACCTCACAAACATCTCATTATTACTATAATAATGATAATGTTATTAGGATATATAACACTAGAAAGTAATTTGTACGCTCCCACTAACCCTTCAAATACATATATATTCTCTATACTTTGACAAGATCAGACAATCTGCCGATATCAAAAACAGAGAACACAGATTTCCGGAAGACTTATCCGAGTCTACAATAGGCTCTATAAGCTAGAACATTAAATCGCGATCTCAGCATAACACAAACTCTAGGGCCATTTCAGAATGTACTCTTCAAACTAAGAAATCACAACTGATCTCTTATCTGAATAAGCTATTCAAAATGTACTTCACCAATATAGCCTCACCACTTTGAAACAACTCTAGAACAATTCTAGGTCACCAATGAGTGGCTTACTAACTCTAGAATGTCAACTTTGATTTTCTAAAAATCAAAAGTAAAGCTTTGAAACCATTTCAAGCTTACTTACATGCATCAATCTTTCATTCAAGTTCACAACCATATAAACACAAAATATAAGAGTACATATAACATCAAAGCATCACAAAATGAAGCTAAGCATGTTAGAAATATATTTCATATTGAAGATATTAAAGAAAGACTTACAAAAATAAACTTTTTCAAGCCTTTTCTCTTTGAACTTCAAGCATTGCTCTCAACTCTCTTTTATGTTATTTTGGTCTCAAATGAACTTGTTTAAACCCTAAAAGTGAAACAAAATAATATATACTCCCCAGAGTTTGCCTTGGCCGAAATTGGTAGTATAAATATCTAGATATTTAGTTTTTGTTTCATTTAAATTACAACTTGTCAACTTGTTTTCTAAATCATTACACTTTAATGAATTATTCAACAAGTCAACAATAGCAACTCAAAAAATATAACAATTATATTCATTTAGGTGTTGGCCGAATATGCTAATAAATAAATGAAATTGATATTTCAATTTTAAACAATTTAAAACAAATATCTAAGAAGTCAAATCCAAATTGACTACCATTTCCTTTACTTTAAAGTCAAAAATTTACACTTATAATCATTTCCTAACTTTATCATTTGGTGAGATATTTATATTTTAATTATATTAATCATTTAACAATTAAATAATTAATTAAATACAAATATCTCGAATATATGTATTATATTTACTTTAAATATTTCAAATACATATATTAATGATATATGTCAAATACCTTTATTTAACAATTTATTAATGTGTATTTAATAATATCATATATTAAATACAAATACACATTAATTAGGAAATGACGGTTCGACCCGTTTGCATGTATTTTTCGTTTAACGTTTAAACGATTTATAAATAATCATAATTATTCATAAAAGTTGCCCTAGTGCTCTAAAAGTATATTTCATTAGTAAGACTATCTAGATTAAGGTATATCCGTCACAAAATCCAATTTCGTGTCCATAATTTACGCACCCGTAAATTATGTGACGACCACAGATAAACTAGCTGAATCGTACAGGTCGAGGTCATTGCATACGTATAATCCATCCGTCACAGGTATCCGGATAATCCCAGAGATATAGATGTAAACGTCAAATCTCTATAGGTATTATCACGTTGACGTTTCTATTAGAAATCTATAAATGACATTCAGAACTTACTTCCGAAGTTTACTGTGGCCACAGATTTAACAGACTGCTAATTATATATGGACTACCTATGCTCTGTACACAGAACTGACGGATCCTATCTTGATACACACAAGATATCCTGAGGATCGGTCTACACCCAACGAACAGACGGAGGTCTGATCTAAATAGATCGGTGACGTGACTGTCATCTAAGTGTGGATGATGTCTCATACATCCACAGTGGTATCTCAAGTCAAATGACCACTATGCTACTCAACCCGAGAAGATTCTTATTGACATTGGTGTACCATCCATTAAGAATCTTCGGTGAGTCATTCAGTGTTTATCCAATATAAATACCTACACGTCTATACGAGTTTCCCCAGACTCATGGTTCATTGGGATAAACCATCGGACCAAGTCTCGATATAAGACATGTACTGGTCTCAACAGATTTGACTAACCGACCCGTGTTAGTAAATTTTGACCAGGAATAATGTTTGATAATATACATTTAGCAGTGACACTTCCCAATGTCAATTACAAACTAACTTTGTAACTGTGTACTGCTTATATATTATCGGGCCTTTGTATAATATATACATATCACTAAACCCCATTTAATTTCAATCTAATAGTAATTAGATCGAATACGTATATAAAAACAAGAGGTGTAACCCCTAAGTAAGTAATATTATGGAAAAAGTGGATGTTCGTATTCATGAATCAGACATAAATACGGCCCGGATTGGCGCTCTGAGCACCAACCCCAACATTCTATAGAGTCAACAGCTTACACCGTAGCACTTCATACTATTTGTTCGCTAGACTATATTTTTTTTTTTGTCTTCACTTAAGTGGATGAATTATTTTTTAAGTAGAATAATCCGTTAAACCGAACTGAACCAATCCGTAAATCGCTGGTTTAAAAAATTTTCAATCCGAACCAAACCGTTATTTAATCGTTTGGTTTGAGAGGTAAAAAAATCAGACCGTAAAATATGATTTGGTTTGATTTTTAGCAAAAACCGAACCAAACCGAACCGCACCCACCCCTACGGAATGGTCTCTTACTTATGCCAGTATAATGGACGGGTTCACACATTGTATAGCCAAGTCTTATGCAATTCATGCAAGAAAAGCGAATAAAAAATGTAATAACATACCCAAGCAAATAATAATCACAATAACATGATTCCAAAAGCATATTAAATTAAGAAGTACGAGATGCAATAACGAAAATCAATCAAAAGTGGGAAAAGCGTCCATAAATAAATAGCAAACAAAAGGGGGGGTTAATCATGCATATATGAGTATTTTTCGAGTGGTACGTGGAGTTGTATCCCAAGTACCGACAACACTGCCATCCATTTGGATTCGGCTATGAAATTTACGTTTGGTTTCCATTCGATATACCGTAAGGGATAATAACATACATAACCTTCAATGCAATGTAATCAGATATAAAAAAGGGGCGAAATAATAAAATAACAATAAAAGTAAATTGACAAAAAACTAAATAGCAAAATAAATGTGAAATAATAAAATAACGATGAAAGTGAATAAATAAATAAAAGATAAATAATGGAATGCCAAAAAAAGAAAAATGTGACCAGAAATTTTACCGTATTTAATGTAGGACTTCGCATACCCGGCTGGACGTATTTCACATCCAGCCAGTCATGCACCGTCCAGAACTATAAAATAAATATGGTAAAGGGTGCCCTCAGGTCTTACCTTTTAATTTGCTTTCTCAGAAGTGCGTTAGACCGTCGCCGAAAGGATCGCTGGTTCGCTAATTCTGGTTCGCTGTTTGCTATTTTCTGGTTGCTATTTTGTTGTTTTTGGTTGCTGTTTTTTGATTTGCTGTTTCGGTTTCTGCTCATTATTTTTTTACTATTGTTTACTGTTTTGGGCTGCTGTTTTGGTTGTTTTTGGGCTGCTATTTTTACTATTTTTTGCTGTTGTTTTGGTTGTTTTTGGGCTACTATTTTTGCTATTTTTGGTTGCTATTTTTGGTTGTTTTTTGCTTCTATTTTTGGGCTACTTTTTCACGGTTTTGAGGGCTGATGTTTTACGATTTTAAGGGCTGCTGTTTTGAGGGTTGCTGTTTTACGATTTTTGGCTTTTGTTTTGTTGGTTATTTTTCACATTTTTTAGCTTGCTGTTTCAGGGTTTTGAGGGCTGCTTAGTCTCAATTTTTAGGTTGTGGTTTCTCGGTGATTTGTTGGTTTTTTTGTTGTTTATTTTTCGATAATGGCTGTTTTTCTTAGTTTCATTTTTTTTGGTTGGTTTCTTTTATGTTGTTCACGATTTTGGCTAGATTTGTTGGTTTCGGTGGTAAGAAGAAGAAGAAGAGACGAGCTCTAGGGTTTGCCGTTCAAGAGAAGAAGAGGAAGATATCATAGGTTTTTTTTTTTTGATGATTGCTGTGTAAGCCTCTCCCATTTGATGATTTGGTCTCCCTTTTATAATGATTTGGAGGGTTCTTAAACAAGGAAACAAATTATGTTTATTGCATGGGATTTCAAATCTTATTAAATTGGAAAGTGTTGATGAGGGGATTTGTGTTGGACATATATGACCCATAGCGTCACTATTTGTACAGATCATGGTGTTGTTGTACAAATTAACTATGTGACAAATGAGATTGCTCTTTTATCATTTGTGATTAGATCACCATAGATGTATAAATGATAGAAGGTCCATCTGATTAGATCCAGATTGAGATGATATGAGACATTATCAGTCCATGAAGGATTAATCATCAAATATCCCTAGTCAGAGTATTATCGAGATTGGACATCGATAATGCGTAAAAGACTAGTATTACACTTGTACGCGTTGTGAGGGCATAACGACACAGCTCTTATATATTTGGGTATAGGATACTCATGCAAGTGTAATAGGAGGTTGTGTTTTACCAATGGTACGGAAAACAACGTCATCTGGATAGACCCCTCAGAATTCCATTGGTAGTATGACTGTGTGTCTATGGAAGTCCGAAATCAGGGTAGGTGTATTTGGTCTTAACCTGAGACTTGCACCGCTAATACTTGCGACAATCAATGT
Source organism: Zanthoxylum bungeanum (assembly GCA_019454045.1). Lineage (NCBI taxonomy): Eukaryota > Viridiplantae > Streptophyta > Magnoliopsida > Sapindales > Rutaceae > Zanthoxylum > Zanthoxylum bungeanum. The sequence continues at coordinate 25,110 of SKCR01046970.1, read as the reverse complement.
ACTTTGGTTTTAGGTCGTCCAGGGCTTTAACAGGTTCTGTGTACGCCTCTGCTGGGTATATTGAGAATCGTAGTGTGTTGGGTGTGATGTCAAGACGGAAGTATCACTCCAGTCATAGTGGAGATGATGGTCACGTAGGATACGGAACTGGTTCTCTTATGTACTGCAGTCATCGGGATATTTTGACTAGGTCAAGTATATCCGATTATAGAGACTAGTTACCAGAGATCCGATATGTGCTTCGTACGAGGCAGACACAATTCCATCCCCAATCCTAGGACGTGACATCCGAAACTGGATCGAGATACGCAATACTACGTATACTACGCCTGATATAGATCACTATATTCATGTAAGGATATTTCTGGAGAATTAGGTAGGCATGGCGCTTTGCTAGAAGCCAACATTGTCTTGTAAATCGGAACAAACGTAGTACTAGGTACTTACGTGTTCGGATAGTCCGACGACCGGATTTACTGCCAACATATCCGAGGATCTCATGGGTCGCTTCCCGAAGATTCATTGATGACGTATGACTCACACTTTATTAATCTGTGATTAATTAGATGAGAGAGAAAATTAATCTGTGATTAATTGCGGAGATATTTTATCTGGGATAAAATATCAATAAAAGAAAGAGAACGATTAATTTGGATTTAATCGGTAAAATAATATATTCGATATATTATACGAAATTGGATTTCGATGCAGAATTAAAATTAGATTTTAATTAGGGCGAACGAATTAATTTAGAATTAATTCGTTAGTGACGTAAATAGTGATTTTGCTAGGCATAATCATTTATTACGTCGCAATGGATAATTCGTTAATTTGGAATTAGCGAACCCGAGCCCGAGAGTGTTTGCGAGCGCATTCGCATTTCGAATTCGAGTGCGGCCCGTAAGTCACATCAAGCGTCAAATCATTCGTCAATCGATTGATGTGATGTCTAGTCACTTTGAGTGATTTGATAATATGTCATTGTGATAGATGGTGGCAGTTGGCAAGCCTTTAATTTTTGATTTTTTGAAAATCAAAAATTGGTATATGTTATTGATTTTAGAAATCAATTATCTAATACAGAACTCACTCTCTCTCTTTCCTTCTTCTCTCCCACACGCCCAAGGGGCATTCTTCATCTTCCTTCATTGTTTTTGGACCGAGAATGAAGAGGAAGAAATGGTGATTTTCTTGGCAAGATTACCAAGTGCTAGCACACCAAATGAGTACATACAAAGGTGATAGGGAACTAACTTCGTGAGCATGGAATCATCAAACAAAGCTTGGAGCTTTAATGGAGTCCATGGCCGAATTTTTGGAGACAAAATCTGCAGTTTGCCGAGAACCACAAGGACTCAAAGCTTGAAGATTTTGTTCGTCGCATCGCAAACCGATCGATGTAAGTATTCCGCAACTTCGTTGATTGTATTCACATATGTTTTATGCTTGATTATTCGATCCTCGGGACCGTAGAACTCCAAACAATGGTATCAGAGCGTTGTTAAAAGCATGAACTTGATTTAGGGTTAAAATTGGGTAAATTGTATTTGAGCATGATTTTATGAAATTGGATGATTGAGAGTACGCTTAAATGTAGTTGAATTGAAGATTGATGGATCCATTTCAAGAAAAATGGTTTGGAATATTTTCCCCAATATCTTAGCTTGGCTGAGAGTTTGAGAACCCTTAATGTCTTGGAATTTTTTGATTTTGATTCATTGGATGAGTAAGAATCATTCGGGAAATGTTGATTGTGGATTTAATTTGATTGAAATCGAATCGATTTTAAAAACCATAATTGCCGAGACATATAAAGCATGTAATTGGGTTTGATTTTTTGTTAAATGTGTTGGACATGTTTTAATGTTGATAAGCATGATTAATTGTACAAATTTGTGTTTTGGAAATATTGATTTGGGTAATTAATTGTGTAATACACTTTAGATAATTTAATTGAGAAATTTGGAAAATTTTGGAATTAAATTATTTGGGCTTAAATTGGATTTGGGCTTGAAATGTTGTAAATGGGCTAATTGGGCTTGGTTGTACCAGAGGGTTTTAGGCTAAATTGGTTGGATCCAATTGGGCCCAAAACCGCTATCATAAAGTCCAAATGCGACAAATGGACCTTAATTATTTAATTGGGCCTAATGGGCCTAAATTGATTTCTAGGCTTATGGGGTTATTCCTTGATTGGGCTTTGGTTATTGGGTTTGACCCAGTTGACCAAAAGTCCACGCCTTAAGAAATTAATTAAAAGCCCATTGGACTTTAATTAAATTAACGTTGGACGTTAATCGGGCTTTGAGAGCCGTAACGATTAAATTTGGAATTTAAGTCGTAAAAGTTCATTAATAAAGTGTAGTATTTAATTTGGAATAAAATAGCGAATTAATATTAAATAAAATTTGAATTGGATTTAATGTTGTAGTTTAATTTAATTCAAGAATTCGTACTTTGAGTACTTATTCACAAAACGAGTTTGACTCGCGCAAAATCAAATCGTTGTTTGAACATTGGATGGTCATTAATTATCAGATTAATTAATTTGATTAGATTTATTGATAACATGCTTGTGTGAATACATGGTTGCGATGCATGAATAATGTATATCAGATGGATATTAGATGGGTGGGGCAATTTTAGAAATTGTTGTAATAAATTTAGAATTTATTAATTGGACCTGCGTGTCCAGCCTATTACCTCTCAACTCTGTGTATTTATTCTCACCTATTCCCCTCAATGTAAATGAGGTTTCTTTAGAAGTGTTAGTGAACGGGTAGAAGTAATACTTGTGCTAGCGGGGGGGAGAGAGGAAAGTGAGAGATTTGATCTAGGATCAATGTGTAAAGTATCCATCCGCATATCATTATTATTTTTTATACGCGCTTTATTATGTGTTTAGAATGCATGTTTAAGGGTGTATGATGATGAGACCTAACAAAGATAATAAATTGATTTCCAATTTGCACGCGAAAAACCCTCGCAAAATATTAAGCGTTTTTCCTTCCATTGAGTGATTCTTACTCAAGATCTAAGACTGGCATTGGTTTGTTGGCCAAAGTCAAGGCCTTTTGTCCGTCGAGGATGTGTTTGAATCACGAGAGCTTTGTTCTATATCGGTGTCTTGTCCAAGTCGTGATTTGTTGGCCAAAGTCAAGATCACTTCTTGTCCATCGACATTGATTACGAAGCTTTCCAAGAATAATGGGTCACGCTTAACTAGGATCACTAAGTTTGTTGTGCCAAAGCCAAGGCTTAGTTGATTCAGAGGAAAAATGTTAGGTAATATATTGGATATATTGGCATATATAAGATATATGTTTTGGAATTGGATGTCCCCTACTGGATCTAGGAATTGGATGGGATCCAATTTATCTTAGATATCTACCTAGTTAATTATCATACAATTTGTTGGCCAAAGTCAAGATTGTGTGATATTTAACGGGATCCTAGCCCACTAGGAAACGCGGTTTCCCGAGTACTCAACAGAGGGTTAGAGGCTTGCCGAAAAATAGTGGGAGGCAAGTATTAAATTTGCAATATTCGTTTAATAACTTGCCATACGCGCTCAATCAAATATCATTCGTCAAATAAATTATTTATTAGTTGGACTAATATTTAATCATTGTTTTAATAAAACAGTTGGACTGTATTCAAACTATTTCATTTATAGTTGATTATATAATTGGATTATAGAAATCAATATAATTGAATTTAACCAATTAAATTATAGTTGATTAAATAGTTGGACTATAGCATCATTATAATAAATAGTTACCTAATATCGTTGATTAAATAGTTGGACTATTAGAATCAAGATAAAATTGAAAAGATTAGTGTTTAAAATATATAATCCTGGGGAAAATATTTTAAACGACTTTAATTTTCAAAATTGGGAATAATTTCAGGATAGTCCTGAAAATTAAGAAGTTACTTTATTTGATAAAATAACATCTTAGGCCTAAGCCCGGAGTAAGTTAACCAAATAGTAGAGCATAATCTTTGGAAGATTTATGTGATGATAACTTTAGTGCTTAATCTATTAAGCTTGCCGAATAGACTCTTTAATTTCTTATCAGAACTAAGGATTATATCCTTAAAGTATGATAATGAAATTGAAGGATCTTCATAAATCTATCTTTAGATTTTAAGAAGTAATAAATTGCAATAATAAGCCTTGGAGAGTTAATGGTTATTCTCAAGGAGACAAGCCAAAGTTTGCAATAGGGCAAGAAGCGCAAGACGCACCTTACTTCGATATTCTAGAAGGCCAAGGCTTGGCCAAAGGCTTCTGGAATGTGGAAAAGGGCAAAGGCAAAATCATTATAATCTTCTGGGAAGATAAATACATATCCCAAAATGTCTGCTAAATTGTGGCAAACGGGATCGCGGAAGCGTGACTGCCGTTTGGACAAAGCAGACATGAAGGAATTGAAGACAGACAAGGCTCTGACTTCAAATATGTTTGTCATAAATATGTTCACTACTAGTATTAAAATTGGATTTTAAATACTTAGTGTGATACATAAATATGCATTGGTGTGCAGAATATGCTATGAGCAGGATACTGACTTCAGTTGAGATATATCTGCGAATTATAAACGGGACGAAAGTCCCTGTTTCAACAGTAGAAACCTAAGTTTAGGAACTACCCTTCGGGTATGTACTTAAATTAGGAAACTGTTAAAAGGTAACTAGTTTGACTAGAAACAGTATCTCTATATCAGTGTACAATACGTTGCGGATGTACCTTATATTCTAGAACACTAAAATATTTTATTTTATAAAGATGATATTGAGATAAACACATTAGATGTGAATAACAATATTTATATTTTGAATATAAATGATCAGAAGAAACTTAATTGTGGCATTATTGTCTAGGACAATTAAACAAGACTCGTATATCCACACTTTTGAAGAGTGAATACTAGGAAAAATTTGATTCCATTCAAATAAAGTCTACGAATCTAGTTTATTGGACAAAGTGTCTAAAACACCTTTACTTGGTAAAAGTGCAAATGCCACCGATCTGTTAGCCCTAGTTCATAGTGAAGCAAGTGGGCTCATGTCTAGGTAGGCTAGATGTGAATATGAATATTTCGTGACCTTTACGGATGTGGCATCGCGTTATGGTTAAGTGTTTCTTTTGAAACACAAATCGGAAACTTTCAGAAAGTTTCGACACGAAATAGACAAATAAATCGGCTAAAGTATTAAACCATCACGGTTAGACCATGATGAAAATACTTAAGCAATTAGTTTCTCATATACTTGAAAGAGTATAGTATTCTTTCTATGAGGACTCCTCCCGGAACACGTCATTTTGACGGTGTGTCCGAACGGATATACCGAATTTTGTTAGACATGATAAGGTTAATCATGAGTCGTTCTGAGCTATCATTTCCTTCAACGGATAAGCATAAACAGTGCAAAACTTATTTTGAATAAGGTTCCATAAAATCTGTTTGACAGATTCATATTAGATATGAACAGGAAAGAAACCGAGTTTTCTCATTCTTGAAGATTTGGAATGCTTGGCATACATTTGGATGATACCAAACTAGAACCCAAATTGGATAAGTGCCAATTGTAGGTTATCCTAGGGAACCAACGTATTGTACTTATACAACTCACATGAGAACAATGTAATTGTTGCTCACCATGCAGTTTTCCTAAGAGAAATACCTATATGTAGTGGTAAGTGGGACTCGATGAAAATCAGAGTAATACTATTCTTGGCACCGATTCCTAATGGAACACAAATAGTTCATCAAGGATGAAACTATACAAGTGATCTTCGAATACACAAGAACCGCGTAAGTCGGAGAGAGTCAGAAAACAACCTGGGGTATGGGTTTCTGATCTCACCTCATAAAGAGGTCAATCTTTTGAGGAACACCAACTGACTACGTATGAGGAAGAGATATAAGTATCGACTCCCTATTATGGCAAAGTGCCATGACATCCGAAATGGATTCCATGTTTATCAACCATGTTTGGATACTAGTTGATGTACCGCAAGGCATTGTGCCTACTGGTACTATATAAGTCTTCAAGGAAGACATACATGGAAGGCACATAACAACGTACTAAGCTGGGCTTGTAGCGAAAATGTATCGTTATCAACATTGTGTTGATCACAACGAAACCTTTTACCTGTTGCCCACGGTAAATCCATTTGGATAATGCTTGCTGAAGCTACACTTTCATTTATGAAATATGTCAGCTGAATGGCAGAACTGCGTTCCTTAACGGAAACCTTTTGGAGGATGTTTACAACATCCTGTCGTTTTTGTCATACCAAAACTAGCAAACAAGGTTTGTAGGTTATTCGATCCATGTATGGATTGAAGCAAGCATTGAGTTCTTGGAATTATCATTTTGATGTAATCATAATGGAATATGATTTAATTCAAAACGAGTATGATTCTTGTGTATATAAGGAGGTTAGTGGGAGCGCACTGACAGTGGATGTCCGATAAAATAATGATAATATGTCATTTCTTGGAATGATATTCCCATAATGACAATCGGTGAAAGCTTGGCTTTCATGAAAATTCTCCGTAGAATTCTTGGGAGAAACAACCTTTATTCTAGGAATAAAGATCTATTGGGATATATTTAAAGTTGTTAACACTCTCCGAGAAATCGTACATTGAAAAATGTACGTGACCTGGTGTCTCATACGCTTTGAGCATATGGATTCACAATCGGCCAATCCAAGTGATAGTCACTGGATTGAAGTTAGAACATCCTTTAGTATCTTAGAGAACTAAGGATGCTGTCTTAAACTATGGAGAATGAGAACTTGAAGTGACTGAGATCACTGTTGCAAGTTTCCTAACCGATAAAGACGACTAAAAGTCGCAAAACAGTACTACACAGTTTGAATAACGGAACAGTGAGCTGGAAATCTTCAAAGCAAGATACTGTTACCGAATAAACAAAAAATGCGGAATATTACTGCAGTTGAGGCAACAATAGAAGTATTTTGGGTCGATAACAAATCTAATTAGAATAGTGATAGTTCTGTTAGCGGCTGAGCTAGGCTACACGCGCAGGCTAAAGAATTAATGGTCTCATCAACGATCCATATATACTTGGACTATTCATCTGATACGTTCGGATCATACATCGTGGCGATGTGATGATCGTATAAATCGCATAAGACGATAATCATGCAAATCCGCTGACGAAAGCATTTTCTCAGAAATTTGAGCCAACCGTACATAGTTCGGGTGTAAGACACTCGAGTGACAGGCTATAGGCCAAGTGGGAGATTGTTGGACATATATGACCCATAGCATCACTATTTGTACAGATCATGGTGTTGTGTACAAATTAACTATGTGACAAAAGAGATTGCTCCTTTTATCATTTGTGATTAGATCACCATAGATATATAAATGATAGAAGGTCCATATGATTAGATCCAGATTGAGATAATATGAGACAGTATCAGTCCACGAAGATTAATCATCAAATATCCCTAGTCAGAGTATTATCGAGATTGGACATCGATAATGCGTAAAAGACTAGTATTACACTTGTACGCGTTGTGAGGGCATAACGACATAGTTCTTATATATTTGGGTATATAGGATACTCATGCAAGTGTAATAGGAGGTTGTGTTTTACCAATGTATGAAAAACAACGTCACTCTGGATAGACCCCTCGGAATTCCATTGGTAGTATGACTGTGTGTCTATGGAAGTCCGAAATCAGGGTAGGTGTATTTGGTCTTAACCTGAGACTTGCACCGCTAATACTTGCGACAATCAATGTACTTTGGTTTTAGGTCGTCCATGGCTTTAACAGGTTTTGTGTACGCCTCTGCTGGGTATATTGAGAATCGTAGTGTGTTGGGTGTGATGTAAGACGGAAGTATCACTCCAGTCATAGTGGAGATGATGATCACGTAGGATACGGAACTGGTTCTCTTATGTACTGCAGTCATCGGGATATTTTGACTAGGTCAAGTATATCCGATTATAGAGACTAGTTACCAGAGATCCGATATGTGCTTCATACGAGGCATACATAATTCCAGCCCCATGCCTAGCACGTGACATCTGAAACTGGATCGAGATACGCAATACTACGTATACTACGCCTGATATAGATCACTATATTCCTGTAAGGATATTTCCTGGAGAATTAGGTAGGCATGGCGCTTTGCTAGAAGCCAACCTTGTCTTGTAAATCGAAATAAACATAGTACTAGGTACTTACGTGTTCGGATAGTCCGACGACCGAATTTACTGCCAACAACATCTGGGGATCTCATGGGTCGCTTCCCGAAGATTCACCGATGACGTATGACTCGCACTTTATTAATCTAGGATTAATTAGATGAGAGAGAAAATTAATCTTGGATTAATTACAGAGATATTTTATCTGTGATAAAATATCATAAAAGAGAGAGAACGATTAATTTGGAATTAAATTAATTTGAAGCGCCTCGTCACCAAATCAACTTAGTTCGAAGCGCCTCAAAACAACCGGTAAGTTCGGCAACAACTGGCGAGCCAGGTAAGTAAAAAAATGCATGCATGACTTTGATAGAATTGTCACTGTCACACACTGCACAAGTCCCATCAAAATGGGGGCGACTGTAGACACTGCATTTTTACATAAAGCCCAATGATGAGCCTTGTATGGAGGCACTACCCGATAAGTTGCGGAAGTCGCGGGAAACAGACGTTGGAAGAGAAAAATTTAGAATACATACATACATCAACAATTTAACTCGCTTATTGGCCTCGGATTCGCCCGATTAATCTCTGTTTTAAAATATTAAGCCTCGGTCCAAAACCCCCTCACACATCCAAAGCCCATTTCGCCCAAGCCCAATCCAAAAATATTAAAACATTTAAAACACATGTCACAAATTAATTAAATCCATCAATCCAATTAAATTAAATTAAATCAAATCTAATTAAAATCAAAATAATCCATTTCCTAATTAAATCAAATCCCCTTCCTAATTTAATCCAATCACATCCCAAATTAAGAAATTTCCCCAAAAATATGAATATTCTTTCCTTAAATAATTAAATTAAATACACACATAATGGCTTGATTTGAAAACCCATGCACAACTATATATAAAAGAGGACATAAACAAACCCTAAAGGACCCTTCTCACTCCTCACGGCTCACACACAAAAAAAATCACAGATAAATAAACCCTAACACTCACGCCCTTTATCTCCCCCAACCCTCCCTCGGTATATCTCCCCTCTCTCTCTCTCTTCACGCCTCTCTCCCTCACGACCTCTCTCAAACACGAACAATAAAAATAAACCCTAAAGTCACACACGGCACACATCCCTCTCTATCTATTTTACCTCTTCTCTCCCGCCATCAACCGAATACCACAACACATGTGCCACAAAACAGCCCCTAAGTCGCCGACTGAACAAACAAATCTATACATAAGCCCTTCTCAACAAGCCAAGTCACTCACGACACACTTACCCCACTAACCTGCATACAACAAAAACGCACAGCCTGCTGACGTCCTCTCTATCTATTTTACCTATTCTCCACGCAGCAGCCCCATCACTCACGAGCTGCCCCCCTTCACGGCCAAACAACAAACAGAACCCTTAACAGCCCCTCATCACTCACGCCAAAACTGACCTACACCTATTCAAAAGCATACACTGCCAAGAACCCATTCAGCCCACGAACAACCTCACTGCCTACTTACAAAGCAACAACCACAAACCCTAAAGCCACCTACACTTAGACACCTCAAAATACATCCCCCCAAATACCATAAAACCGATTTAAAAAAAATACCCAAAACAGTAGCCAAACCGAGATAAAAAGTCCCCAACAAGCAGCAAAATCGTTCCAAAACAGTGAAGAAATCGAGACAAAACAGTGGAACAACGAAGAAAACATCGAACCAGCGAACCAGAAATAGTGACGGAGCATTAACCATTCCGGCAATGACGTAACGCACTTCTGAGGAGCATCTTAAACGATAATACCTGAGGGCCTCCTTTTTTATCATTTCTTTTCAGTTATTCTTTCTCGATCATTCGCATGCATATTTATGTTTTATGTATGGTTTCATTTGTGTTGGATTGATGGTTGAGTGCTATCCCTTGCGGTATATCGGATGGAAACCCATACGTAAATTCCGTAGCCGAATCCGAATGGACGGTAGTGCGGTCTGTACTTGGGATACAACTCCACGTACCGCTTGAGAAACTTCCAAGCACGTGTTTCATTTAGTTGTTTAATTTTGCGTTCATTCATTGTTTGCATTTTATTATTATGTTATTCATTTCCCGCATGATATTGCCTTATTTATTTATTTATGCATTGTTAATCTAGTGCGCATGGGCTAATCATGATGGATTAAAGGTCCTCTATTTGAGGGAAAAAGCCTAAGGGCTACCTTTACCACGATATTTTACCGCGCCGGACAAAGTACGTTTGATTGAACGTGAGATATGTTCAATCGGGCATACGGGGTCCCATATTATTGCTTTATTTATCTTCTATGCATTGTTACTTGATGCGCATGGGCTAATTATGTTGGTTTAAAGGTCCTCTATCTGAGGGAGGACAAGCTTAGAAGGCTACCTTTACCACAATATTTTGCCGCGCCTTTTATTATTCCGTTGTTTATTTTTCGTATATTATTTATATGTTTATTCATGCATTGTGATCTAGTGCGCATGGGCTAATCACGTCAGATTAAAGGTCCTCCATTTGAGGGATAAAAAGCCTAAAGGCTACATTTACTACGATGTTTTGCCGCGCCAGACGAATTACACTCGATTGAATATGAAATACGTTCAACCGGGTATACGATATCCCATATTATGTATTTGTTTATTCACGTATGTGTTTGTGTCATTTCGGATACCACTTTGGTATTCTCGTTCGAACGCGTTTCCGAACGCTATACGAACGTATGCATTCTGTCTTGTTTCCGTTCGAACGCGTTTATCAAACGCTACTCGAACGCGCATGCATTCTGTTTTACCATGCATCAGGTATTGTCCCGTTCGAACGTGTTCCCGAATGCTATACGAACGTGAACATTCTTTTTTATTATCATTCGGATGCGTTCCCAACGCTATACGAACGTGAACAATCTGTCTCATTATCGTTCGAACGTATTTTGAACGTTATATGAACGCATACATTCTGTTTACCGTTCGAATGCATTTCCGGACGCTACACGAACGTGCGAATTCTATCTTACTTTTGTTCGAACACGTTTCCCAATGCTACAACGAATGCATGTATTGTTTACCGTTCGAACACGTTATCAAACGCTACACGAACGCACATACAGTGAACAAATTTCTTTTCGTCACATTCCATGCATGTTTGCTTCATTGGTCATTTATTTTGCATTACATAATTAATTATATCGTTTCATTATTGACGCTTTTACTGTTATTAGTTATTTATATTTCCGCATTTATTTATTTATTTGATATGCTCATGAGATTACGTGCTCGCATTTATTATTAATGCCTTTATAGTTGTTATTAGTTACATTATTGCACTTTATTGTTTAATACGTTCATGAATTATGCCTTCATTTTTTTATTTACAATTATGGGTGTGCAAACTTGTATGTTGCTTAAATTATCTTGTATGTGTTGCATGAGATTTTGTTGTACTCTTGCATTAATCTTTTCATTACAATTGGCATAAGTAAGGGACCATTCTGAACCCAACGGTTTGAGATCTTCCCTTACGAGGGTGAGTGCAACCTTAAATCATTTCCCAATTCACACTGGGTGGCGACTCCACATTATTTCTCCGTTTAGTCCCCCGCGTGCTATTCCGTACTCCCGACCGGGCCGCGAGTCTGGAACGACGTCATCCACTTCTGTGTCCTACACTATGAACTCTTGCATGTCAGGCTATGTCATTTGATTTACAAAGGTGAGGTTGGTGTAGCAATCCCTACCAATAGCTATGTACTTTGAGACATGATTTGGTGTGTAGCTTAAGACGTATCACATAGATATAGAGTTCACTCATTCTTTTGAGAAGTAGAAGAGTATCTTCCTTAAGGGTTGATTCGGTACTTGAACGGCTAGAGCGCTCAAGTCTTGATATTATGAATAAAAAGAATAACATTCATAATGGTTATGAATAAATTGTTCATTAGAGAATCAATGTTACTAAGGTAAAAATAATTATAGGGGTATAACAGATATTATGACCCGGTTCTAATTATGAGATACTCGTGAAGGGCCAATCTGCATGTAATAACTATATCGATAGACACCGACGTGGTTCGGCTTAATTTATTTATCTGTGGCAACGAGACTGCAATTTCGGATTTTTTAGGAATAACCTGGAGTTAATAATTCAGAATAGTTAATTAAGAGTTTAATTAATATTCCGCGATTATTGGAGCTCGGAACCGTAGGTCCATTTGGTCCCCGTGCTAGCTCGATATACTGTAGCAGATTAAATATAATTGGATAGTACAATTATATACTCACATATGAAAATATTATTAATATGATTAATAATATTATTTTGTCATACTTGAAACTATAAATTAAAATTTAATATATGATTTTAATAATTATATGATAATTATTAAAGTCATGTCATTAAATTATATATGATATAATTAAGTAAATGTTAAATTTGTAATTTTTAAATTTGGGTTTTAGAAACCCTTGGACTTAATTTGGAAGTTACAACTTTTATTTTTTTGTAACATCATTTCCATTATGGAAAGTTAATATCGATGTTACAAAATTTTTAATTTGGATATGTGTGGCCGAAAATTGTAAGTTAGAGAGGGGAAGGGTTTTGTTTATTTTGGAAATTAAACACCCTAGGTATAAAACGAATTGGATTTTTCTTTTTTGCCTAACCTATCTCATTTTGAAACCCTAGCCACCTTTCTTGTTCTTCAATCTCTCTCAAGTATTGAGAAAAATAAAAGTAAGAACAAAGAAAAAATCAAAAAGAAAACCTTTTGTGATTTTAATCTCTAAAGTGTTTAGGGATTTGTTTTCTGAGTCTAGTCCACACTAGTTTCCGTTGATTGCGAGACATAACATGGAAGTCCTTTTTGGCGACGAACCAAAATTCATTGTCATCTTTTTTTCTTGGACCCTCAGCACTGAGCATTATTTTTGCTCACTGCAGCACATAGTCTCAGTGAAGTAGAGCTCGATTTGTTTTTCTTGTGATCTAGAAATTTTAGGGAACTTTAAGGGGTGTTTTGGGAATGTGTTGGGATTGTTTTTGGCAGAAAAATCAGACCTGAAATATAGTAGAAACTGATTCAATCAAGGGATGATTTGGACAGTGAGCTGGGCGTATTTCGGGTACAAAACAGTCCAATTTTGTGTCGTTATTTGGGAATAGTACCGGGGTTGTTCATGGGCTGAAATTTTTTCCAAAACATAAGTAAAATTTCAGTATTGGAACTGGTAACAATCGGCTATTCAGAGAGAAGGGAAAAAATTTCAAATCCGATCTCGAGTGCCTAACGTATTTCCGTTGCTCTAAAAAAGTGGTTCCTACATTTTTCCTAGTATATAAAGAGGTTCAGAATTCCTTATAATGGTTCTCTCTTTTGGTTGACTAATTTATTTCTTCGCTTGTAAAAGAGAGAAAAAAATTATTGTAAGTAAGAGCTAGTAAGAGGTCCGTCAGCCGAGCTAGAGTTAAAGGCAGGTTGGTACGATCCGATGTCCTAATAAAAACATTATTTCCTTTGCGTCCATGGACGTAGGTTGGATCCATTCCGTCGAACCACATTAAACCCTTTGTGTTCTTTGTATTTCTAGTTTCATTGCCAAATTTGCATTTAGTCCCCAAACCAAACAAATTCACAGTTGATGAAGATTTATCCGAAGAGTATTTTTTTCCCGAATTACCCCTGGAATGAAAATCAGCTGTCAATAATTGGCTCCGTATGTGGGAAAAGTATGAAAAGAAATAAGCAAAAAGTACGAAAAGAAATAAGCACGCTAAGATGATGGCAAGAGACGGAAACCATAGAACTGCAGAGGCTTCGACGGTGGAATGGATGGAGCGAATGGAAGAGACCCTACGAAATGAAAGGCATGATGCACAAGAGGAGAGGGAAACAACTCAGGCCCTTATAAAAACTATGATGGAAAAGATTGAAAAACTATATGAGAATACCGAAGGACCTGGTGGAGTAGGACCTAGCAGAAAGAGGGGGCGTGAAGTTCTCAGTTATAGAGAAAACCTTACTTGAGTGGAGGAATGAAGAGGGTCATGGGCAAATCATGACATCTCCGAGAGCCATATGAAGAATTGGTTCCGGAGAGAGATGAGGGAATGGGAGGATAAACGAAATGAAGAGCTCGGGATGATCAGAATATGGGGCAGCTTCTCCGCTCTCGAATGAAATATTGGCGATGGAATTCTCGAGGAAGTTCACCATGCCCGAGACATATACAAGGGCAACACGAACCCCAAGTCTCATGTAGAGAGGTTTGCTTTGTTAACGAAAATTCATGGGATAGTCGGAGAGGCCATCTGTAAGGTGTTCCCTTTAACCTTGGGCGGGTCAGCCAGCCTATGGTTCGGGAACTTGACCTCGGGGAGTATCAGCGGCTTTGTGCAGTTGATGAGATCCTTTGTCGACACTTCAATGTGGCATGTGTGCCAAGGAAGATGATAGGGTTGTTGAGGTTGATGAAGCAGAGAGACAACGAGTCTTTGGAAAATTTTTTGACCGGTATCATGGCTTGGTGTTAGAGATCGGGGCATACGTATCCCCGAAGGCCTTGGAAAGTTTTAAGGGAGTTCTCAGGGTCGAAAATTGTTGTCCTACCTGAGGATCCAGGAGATACCGGACTTTGCTGCTGTCTTAGAACAAGCGGGAAGTTTGTGCTAATGAATGAAAATGAGAAGATTGGCTGAGGAGGGGGAACCCTAGAGGACCAAGATACTCAGGGTGGAAAATTAGCGGGATATAGGTAGAGACATGAGGAGACCGATCCTGAGACAAAAGGCGTTTTGACCGATACCTTAAAATAATCAAATACATTAGAGAAGGTCGTCTACCCAGGTCAATCATGTCGTCGAAGGAATAATGTACACCACCCTGAACAGACCCATGCCCCAGATAGTTAGGGAAATCCATGATGAATGTCTATTGACTGAACCCGACCAGAGGAAGTGTTCGAATGAGAAGAGAAACAACAGGGCTTATTGTATGCACTATAATTCAAGAGGATACACCAAGGAACGATATAGAGACCTGCGGAGCAGGTGAAAAACTTTGTAAATAACGGATATCTGAACGAGTTCATAGACCGAACGGATACATAGGCCGACCAGTGCCGATAGTGAATCATCAGGAATGGTACTTATCGCTTGGAGCAGCTGGCTGGTACTCGGCTCAAGAAGCCTTAAAATGTCGAGGTGACTGAGGGGATATTTTCAATAGAGCTTCTCTTAAAATGACTCTCAAAGAGTTGTAAGATGGACAATAGACCCCTTGAATATGAATAAGGCTTTTCCCTTCTTAAATAAGTTTTTTTTCCCTTATGCTTGTTTATTATTTTGATAGGAAAGGCATGTTTAGTATTCTTGTGAGATGCTCGCGATCGGGATACATGAAGGGGTGAAGGGCATGTGGGAAAGGCGTGAACCCCCCGTGGCATACCAATCTCTGGTGTCATGATCAAATCCCCGGGGCGGAGCGTCACAGCCCAATGAATTGCACTTTTGAGGAGCTTAAGCGTACGGGCCTCTGTGGCATTGTGTATCATCGAGCATGTCGATTACGGGGAAGGAGAATGCCCTCGTAGATTTGGCTACCCCATTGTGTATCATCGGGTATGCCGATCACGGGATGGAGATGCCCCCGTAACTCTGGCTATCCCATTATGTATCATCGGGTATGCCGATCACGGGGATGGAGAATGCTCTCGTAGCTCTGGCTATCCCATTATGTATCATCGGGTATGCCGATTACGTTGAGGAAGAATTCCACCATAGCACTGGCTATCCCATTATGTATCATCGGGTATGCCGATCACGGGGAGGGAGAATACCCTCATAGCTTTAGCTATCCCATTTTATATCATCATGTATGCCGAAGACGGGGAGATAGAGTGCCCCTATGATGTCTGGTCATCCCATTTCGGATCCGTAAGAGCATAGCACAGGAAAACCTGAGGGTCTATGTGGCGTTTGCAGACTCAGGGCTTGCCTAGCATGAGGAGAGTCTCGTGGCTATTTTGCCACCCCCTCGTTCCGTAGCTCGGTTCACCGGAACATTGAACTATAAGGTTCAAAATTATTATTTTGGGTAGCATGAGACATGACGTTGTCTCGGGCTCCAATGTTGTTTCTTTTGGGTCAGTACGGGGTATCTGTTAAGTCACCCTCGTTTTGTTTGTCTTTTTTTTTTTTATCTTGATTTTATTTTTAATTGATGGCCCAAAGTGGGAAGCCATTTCCGCTATCCACATAGATTTTCTGAGGATGAAAATTTTCCCTTGCGGTTAAGTTCTGGATAAAAATTTGATGGCTTGGGTCTACTTTCATACCGTCGAGGTCGTGGTGATTTATTGGATTGGGTATGTTTTCGTACCGCCGAGGCCGTGGTAATTTGTTGGCTCGGGTTTACTTTCATACCGCTGAGGCCATGGTGACTTGTTGGCTCGAGGTTGGATTACGTCCCGTCGAGGTCTTATTCTTGTTGAGTGGCACAAGGAGGAAACATTCCATTGTGGCCGAGTGCTTATAATGGCTCAAGGTCGGTTTACGTCCCACCAAGGCATCTTTATATTCATTAGCATGGGGTCAGAGTTTCTCCCCCCATGGCCGAGTGTTGATGGCACAGAGAGGGAACATTTTCTTGTGACCGATATATTATAATCAGCTCGGGGCTGGGTTACGTCCAGCCGATGACTTTTTGCTGTGTGACTGCCCGATGAGGTAAGCTTTCCCCCGTGATCTTTGTTTTATTGTACAGGTTTTATAGATCATTTTCTTCCAAGTTTGTGGCATGCGCTTCTCCAAGCAGAGAAGCCAATGAGTGAGCTAACTCGGGTTGGCTCGGATCAACCTTTTCGATTAGAGAGCGCCAAGCAGAAGAGATGACCAAGTTATGAATCAAAAATTGAGATGATGAATCAGAATTGTGAACCCAACGTGGATTTTCGTAATGAGCATTGAAGCTTGAAGTTACGGTACATGCCGAGAGATGGAGCACACTTGAGATTTTGGACTGGATCAGGATTGAATGTGAGCCCAAGGACATCAGATCGGCTTCCAAGTCCATGGACCATCATCTTTTTTATAGTTCCCGACATCAACTCGTTAACTCGATGATACCGAGAACTAGGGGGCATATATTAATGGTGGTTTTCAGCTCCCAATAAGTCAGAATCCCAAGGAATGGTAGAATGAGAATTGTGGGTTAACAGACAAAATGTCAAAGTCATTGCAAGGATGAGAGGTCGGACAGAGAGATCTGAGCCCGCTGTGCAAGAAGGCAACCCGAGGGAAGAACTAAGGATTCGACAGCACAAGAAAATCTACTAAGACCGACCCGATGTTAGGGATCAAAATTCAGTAATATTTGTGCAGATGGAGACTTACCCCCCGATCAGATGAGGGGCTGCCAGATTCAAACATCATCATAACACACGTGAAGACCGACCGTCCGACCTGATGAAGTCATATGACATTTCAACTCGACCTGGTTAAGAAGAGAGGAAGAGGATCCAACACTAATCATCTCGATATGCCGACCTACCTAAGTCGGGGCTGCTGATTCTTATGCACATGTATGGATGACGTAAGACCTACATGAACCCTATAGCTTCCAGCCGGTTGGATGGGTGTAACGCCACGAGTAATGAGTAGTAACGTCCGAGTAATGGGCAATAATGATAAGGAAATGTGGATGATGTCATAAGTTATTATAACAGTAGAATTTGTCCTATTATATAAAGTGGTTGAGAATTCATTGTAAAGGGTTCTCTCTTTGGGTTGGCTAATTTGTTTCTTCGCTTGTAAAAGAGAGCGAAAATTTTATTGTAAGTAAGAGGTCGGTCAGCCGAGCTAGAATTAAAGGCAGGTCGGTACGACCCGAGGTCCTAATAAAAACATTATTTCTTTTGTGTATGTGGACGTAGGTTGGATCCATTCACCCCGGACCATGTTAAACCCTCTGTGTTCTTTGTATTTCTAGTTTCATTGCCAATTTATATTGGTCCATATTCAAACAAATTCACAGTTGAAAAATATTTATTTGAGAAGTGAATTTTTTCCCAATTACTCTTGAAATGAAAATCAATCGTCAACCAAATTAATATTACTCATTATTGATTCCAACAAACTTTACATCGAAGGAAATTAGCATACTGGTATACAAGAGTGAAGAGGGCAAAAGTCTTCCAGGAATCAGACAAATAACAAGCAATAGCGTGTAAATCACGCATCATAGGAAATTGTGAGGGAAAATAAACATAACTCGTGATATTTGACCAATTAATCGAAATTTGTATGATATTAAAAATTAAACACAATCTCCTTATGAAAAGTAAAAATTAACATGTAAAAGATTTTTTTTTAATTTTTAAATATAATGGGAGATTTTAATTAATTTATCAAATATCAAAAATTATTATTATTATTATTATTATTATTATTATTATTATTATTCTATTTTCGGGGGTGTAAAATGGATATAAAAATATAGAGCTTTAAGCAAAAGGTGTTTGATATCATCTCAAATTTCAAACTAAACACCTTCGAAAATGAGCATAATCCCCTTATTTTTTATAAAATTAATCGAATTTTCTTAAAAATTAAATAAAAATCTGTATCTTTCAAAAATACTCTCATCAGTAAAGCTATCAAGTAGGATGGGTAGAAACTCACAATTCCTATCAGAATCTCATACTAAATGAAACCGTTTAGTCCGGATTGAGGATGATATGGCGTCCTAAATAAAAAAAAATTAGACTGGAATTCGTGACATTATTTTATCTCGAATTTAGAATTTTAACCTAAAAAGTCTTGAATCATGATCCCAATCGGGATTCAGGGAGAGAGATCATATACTATTCGATCGGAATTCGGATGATTTTCCATCATCATTTAAAATATCGATCGAAATTAAGATAATTTTTTTTCCCGAATATTAATTGGGATGGGACGGAAAATCCCTATTGATGGGTTTTGTTGTAACACCAAATATGGGATTTACGCTTATTTTCTCTCGAATTTGTCAATCAACCATTTAATTTTCCTTTACGCACGCTTTACAACTTAGGAAAATAAATTAATGATTATGGTAACTAACAGTGACAAAGCCTATGCCTAGCCAATCGTTTATAGTTCCTTGTATTATGGTCCACGCTATGACTGTATATCAATGATGACAATGCTTATATAAATTTATAAAATTTATAAATGTATTTAAAAATTGTTTAGATAAAATTTATTTATATAAAATTTATTTAAAAATTATTTATATAACTGTATTTTAATTCCACACTAAATCTATTTATTAAATTATTTATGAAATGTGGTTTTGAAATTATGTTATTTTTACGGATTTTACGATATTATAGATTTTACGGTTTATTGTATTATAAATTGGCAATTGCTAACATGACATGGAGTTGGCAAACATCACTCTGCATCCAATGTATTTGGAACATGACATGGAATGAGTTGTAGCTTAATCCTAACGTAATGAGTTTAGAAGCATTGGTGATGGAGTTGGCAAACTCAAGAATCAATTTGGTATTTTAAAGATGCTCGAAATTCTTGTTATATCTTAAGAATAGCATGATCGGTGGTCTACGTAATTCCTATAAAATTGAAATAAATAAGAAAAACATATCTATAAAAACAATTACATATAGTATAGTCATAAAAAGCCAAAAACTAAATGTAAAGGTACAAATTCTAGGAACATCAGATTTCTTAGTCCAATCAGTGCTATGCTCAAAATAATGGCTTTTTCCATAAGTAGAAATAAGAAAGAGTACGTATAAAGTTAAAAAAAACAAAAACATTACTACATTATTTAGTTACAGGGACAACATCTTAGAAACTTCACTTTAATCTTCTTGAGCTTTGGCACAACATCTGCCATTTTCCATCTCTGGTCAGGTGACTCTGTGCACAGTCCAATGCCAAATGCATGATGCTTAACAAACAATCTATTTCGGCAGTAAATGTTAGAAATTTATTTACACAGGACCTTTAACACAAGAGCTTAGAATACAATTTAATGAATTGTTCGGATGATACAGGGAGCGTACCTGATTTAGAATCCATATCTGCAGCGGAAATTTCTGTAGATCTGTTGATAATTGCACTGAGGAGATCACCCTCTACTCCCAACTTCTTGATGGTGAGAACTTACTCGCCCTGATTAAGCTTTTCTTATGCCTTAATTTTTTCCTTATGAAAGCTTATGCTTTCTTCTTTCTCACACTTTTCTCTCTCTTGTTTATTTTTTATATTTGCTTACAGCAAATCTCACACACATGCCTGTTCAGTATATCAAACCCGTATGCATATCACCATTTATATGCGTGAAAAGAGAAGTAGAGCATGAAGATTTTCATCACATCAAACATCTCATAATACAAAACTTTTAAATCAAGGCTTGTATTATTGGTGTGGCCTTTAATAATGATCGTTAAATCATTAAGGAGAGAGAAAGGAAAAACTTAATTAATTATTAAGGCAGCTTATTGAGTAAGTTATGTAGGGGAGTGAGAGTGAGACCTTAGCTCACTAATTTATGGAGGGTGTAATGGGCTCACCCATCAAACGCCCATAACAATTCTGAAGCCCCCTCTAATATCCACACATCAAATAATATAGAGTTGCAGCCCACTTCATTAGATCAAACAATTGGGCTTCACAGTTCTATTACAAAACCATTATCTTAGCGCTTTATATTAAAACCCGTATCACAATTAATATAAGCCCATAAATTAGAATAAAATATTCTAACATTCTCCCACTTGGGCGATATCAATTGATGGATGTTTTAATGCTAAGAAAACTTTATGGATCCAAAATTGGTTCAGAAACAACTCTAGTAAACCATTCCGTCCAATAAGATCGTAGATATAGAATCATGGCGGTGCCTACATTATAATGCAACATAGTTCCTTCCATGGTCACATATATCAAACAACCTTATCGACATGAACAAGATGTGATAGAGCAGTAAGATACAATAGCACCCACTTTATGATCTAAAAAATACATGTGCTATTTTCTCTTATCGGTCCCCAATTTCTCTACCTATGCAGCCCAGGCCACATGAGAAATCAAGGCTTAAATATAAGCATGTATTCTTATATTCCCAAGATAAACTTTATGTGTCACAAGACATACCACAACTAGGCTTTATAACTTTATGCCCCAAGCCAATGCTTATGATTGACCCATCATAAGACTTCACACAATGATATATCAAACAATAAACATTAATATCTTCCAATGAAGATACACCTTTATAGATAATCATTGTAAAATACAAAATACATGTACGAATGTACAAACAAAATAACATAGAGCAATGATGCCCCCCACTAACCTAGGGTATCAAAAGACTTTACCAAACCCATACAAGCAACATGCTTTACAAAAACAATGGGTCGAAGACCTTTGGTCAAAGGATCAGCAATCATATCATCTGTACCGATATGCTCTACTAGAATGTCACCTTTCTTTCTTAACTAGCTACCTTAATTGTCAAGTATTTGACCTCCATGTTTTGACCCAGTGATATTCTTATTTTTTTGGCAAATAATACAGCTGAAAGATTATCACAATATAACCTTATAGGTCTAGAAATGGAGTCAACAACTGACAATTCTTTAATGAGATTTCGTAGCCAAACAGCCTGTGACGCTGCACCAAAACATGCTACAAAAACTCAGCCTGCATTGTGGAAGAAGTTACAAGTGTCTGCTTGACACTTTTCCAAGATATAGTTCCATCTGCTAGCATAACACATATCCTGAGGTAGATTTCCTATCATCTGAACAACCAGCAAAGTCAGAATCTGTATATCCTACTAGTTCAAGATTCTCAACCTTTCTGTATGTCAACATGTAATCTTTAGTCCCTTTAAGATACCGAAAAACTCTCTTGGTAGCAGTCTAATGTTCCTTTCCAGGATTAGATAAAAATCTTCCCAGTACACCAACTGCAAATGCAATGTCAGGTCTAGTGCATACATGTGCATACATCAGGCTTCCTACTGCACTAGCATATATGGCACTGCTTTCATGGACTCTCTCTCAACCTCATTCTCAGGTGACTGTGCCAGGCTCAATTTATCACCTTTAGCAATTGGCACATCCCAGATTTACAATCATGCATACTGAATCTCTTCAGTATTCGCTCAATGTATGCTTTCTGAGAGAGACCTAATACCTTTCGAGTTATATCTCTGTGGATTTCAATACCCAGAACAAATGATGCTTCTCCAAGATCTTTCATATCAAAATGTCTAGACAATGACTACTTTACCTCATGCAGCATTCTTAGATCGTTACATGCAAGCAAAATATCATCTACATAGAGAATGAGAAAGATACATTTTCTCCCACTGATCTTGATATATATGCATCTATCAACTTTACTTTCCACAAAGCCTAAATAGGAGATTACATTGTCAAACTTTAGGTACCACTGCCGTGAGGCTTGTTTCAAACCATAAATAGACTTTTTAAGTCTACAAACAAGATGATCTTCACTATCTTTCTGAAATCCTTCAGTTGTTCCATATAGACCTCTTCGCTTAATTCTCCATTGAGGAATGCAGTTTTAACATCCATCTGATGTAGCTCTAAATCATAATGAGCTACTAGTGCCATGATTACTCTAAATGTATCTTTTGAAGATACAGGAGAAAGTTTCAGTATAATCAATTCCTCCTCTCTGAGTAAATTCCCTTGGCAACTAATCTGACCTTAAACCTCTCAATATTCCCTTTGGAGTCTTTCTTGGTCTTATAAACCCATTTACAAGCCAATAGGTCTACAACCTTCAGGTAATTCAACAAGCTCCCACACACCATTATATCCCATAGATTGCATTTCTCTCATCATTCATTGCATTCCACCATAGATCAGATTGAGAACTAGAAACAGCTTCTTTAAAAGTTGTTGGATCAGTGAAATGGCTTATGTCATAATCAATCTCATTTAGATAAACTTCATAATCAGAGGGAACAACAGACCGTCTTACCCTGGTTGACCTTCTTAATGGAACCTCTGCAGCTATATCCTGTAATGGCGGAACCTCGATTACCTGTATGGGTTCCCCTCCTCCTTAACTTGATTAGTTCAGGTGTAGGTTCCAAGGTCTCAGACTGTATGGGTATAGGTATATGAACCATTCTGGTATGTTGTCCTTGATTTGAGATTTCAGTATGATTATCATTATCAGCCACATCAATTCCAAGAACTTAGCTGTTTGTGATTCTACAATCCTATAACCCCTTTCTCTACAGTAAATTTGTAGCCTTTAGAAGGATCAGGGTATCCTATAAAATAGCAACGAGTAGATCTGGATTGCAATTTACCTTCAGTGGGATTATAAAGGCGTACTTCTGAAGGACATCCCAAACACGGAGGTGACTCATGCTAGGTTTCCTACCAGTCCATATTTCAAAAGGAGTTCTAGAAACATACTTACTTGGAACTCTATTGAGGATATATAAGGCCGTTTTAATTGCCTCACCCCAAAGGAAGTCTGGGAGATTAGTTATAGACATCATACTTATTACCATCTCTTGAAGGGTGCGATTCCGCCTTTCGGCCACACCATTCTGTTCAGGACTACCTTACATAGTAAATTGACTTACTATTCCATAATCCTCTAAGTATCTGGCAAACGGTCCCTTTATTTGTCCACTGACCCCATGTTTACCATAATACTCACCACCCCGATCAGACCTAACAATCTTGATAATTTTTCCCAGCTGTTTCTCAACTTCAATCTTGAAGATCTTGAATTTATCAAGGGCTTCAGACTTTTCCTTAATCAAGTACATATATCCATATCGGGAAAAATCATCAATGAATGTTATATAATACTTATTATTGCAAATTATGGTGAATAAGGTCCACTTATGTCTGTATGAATAATTTGTAAAAGATCGGAGCTACGAGTGGATTCCTTTTTCTTTATTTTGGTTAGTTTACCCTTACAACAGTCAACACAAGTTTCCAGGTCACTGAAGTCAAGAGTAGGTAGGATATCATACTTTATTAACCTTTCTACTCTTTCCCTAGAAATGTGGCCAAGTCTTTTATGCCACAACATGATGACTTTTCCTTTATTAAGGGTCTTTTGGCAATTTGTTCAACATTATATGAATTGGAATAGACCTCACTTGATGCTAAACAGAGACTGTACAAACCGTATGACAAACACAATGGCCAACTTTATTGGAGTTGAAATATACAGATACAGAACCTGTATTAAACTCAAAACCATAACCTTGTTTGTCGAGTACAGATATTGAATCAAGTTTCGTCTAAAAGATGGTACATACAAAACACTTGTCAAAACAAGTTCATAATTGGAGTCTAGTTTTAAACAAACATCTCCAACATAATGTACTTCCACCAATTCATTATTGCCAACTACGAGCTTGAACTCATCCTTATTTGGTTTCCTCTTGTTTATGAATCCCTGCAATGTGAAAGCAACGTGATTAGTTGCTCCACTGTCAAGCCACCAAGAACTGGATGTGGCATTAACATAATTGGATTCACATACAACAAAAACCAAGGAGTTACCTGTATGCCCATGTTTCTCTAACCAAACTTTATACCTGGAACACTCTGACTTCTTATGCCCTTTCTTTTTACAAAAGAAACATTTAAGTTCTTTCTTGAAGACCTTTAGTACCACCCACAGCACTTGTCTGACCAGTTTTATTGTAATTCTGAACATTACCAGAAGCTGAAAATTTAGATTTCTTACCTTTCTTGCGAGGTTAGAAATAATTAGAGCTGTATCTGTATGCCCTGCTTTAAGTTTCTATTCCTCAGCAACACATATGGCAATGAAATCATTAACATTCCACGGTTCTTCCCTCG